>JAJMZS010000504.1:0-28609 GCA_023807205.1 Isotricha prostoma | reverse complement strand
AATCCCCAATCCCCAATCCCCAATCCCCAATCCCCAATCCCCATTTTTTTATTACTTTTATTATTTTATTTCTTTAAAATCTTAAAAACAAAATTAAATAAATAAGAAGTATTTTTTAAAAAGAATCGATAATTAAAAAAAAATATAGATAATTAAATACTTGATTTATCATCAAACTTTTAATGAGTTTGAATTTAATATATCATTTCAAAAATAAATATAATTCATATTATGTAATTTTTTAATTAATTATATTATTATTATTTTAATAAAGTATTAATGCATATTTATTTATTTGAGAATAATACCATATAGTTTTATAATCAATATAATAAATAAATTTATTTTTTAAAAGAAAAGAATAAAACAAACAAAAAAATACATTTAAAATTATTTTATTAAAAAATATAGATTTTAACATTTAATTGTTATTCAATATATTTTAATATAAATTATATTATTAAAAGTGTTTAAAATTGGGAATAAAAAAAGTAAAAAATTTAAAATAAAATACATAAAAATCATTTTTTCATATAACATAATATTTAAAAGAACAATGCATAATAAAATAAAAAAATTTTATAAAAGGAATTTAGAAAAAAAATGTCTATTATTTAAATAAATAAAATAAAAAAAACTCAAATATTTAAAAGAATATAATAAAAGACCAAAAACTATATTTAAATTTCAATTAATTAGAAGTGCAAATAAAATTATAATTATTCTCTTCATTTCAATAATTAATTAATTGACAAGAACTTTATAAATAATTATGAAAGATTCCATTTTCTAAAGTTTGAGCATAAAAGAATCTCCCTTTTTAATTCATTTTGATTTAAATTATCTTTAATGAAGTATTTGAAATTTCTTCATAAGTTCAATTTTTTATTATGAGAGAAGATAGTTAAAATATGTTATTGATTTCAAATTTTATTTTATTATTTTATTTTTTGATAAATTGAATGAAAATAATGATAATATATAATAATTTTTTTTCATAAAATAAAAAAGATTTTTTGTGTCTAAAAAGGAAAATGGTTATATTCATTTATTTAATTAATATGATTATAAATGAAGTAACATTTATGAATTTATATTTAAGTTATTATAATCTTTAATTTAAAATTTAAAAAATTTGTATCAATATATTTATAATTAAAAAATTTCTTGAATAAAATTGGAAAATTAAGAATATAATATTAAATTATTAATGTACTAATATTTATAATTTTTACTTTATTTATAATGACATACATAATATTTTTGAATATTTTTAATATCTTCATGAAAATAAATTAAAAAAAATAAAAATCCAAATATAATAGGAATTGAAAAATAATATAATTTCTTATTATTATGATGTCTTATAATTATTATAAAATAAATATTTGTAACAAAAATAGGAGACTATAAAACTTATACAAGCTGAAAGTCAATTAATTTATGGTGATTGTTAATATAAAACAGTTATAAAGGAAATTATAATATTGTTTAAATTTCTAATTGATTAAAATTAAAAATAATTTTATGATGCATTTATGTTTTTAATTTAAGTTTTTTATGAAAAATATTTTTTTTTAATTTTTTATTTTATAATTTTTGTATTGAGTTAAACACAATATTTGTTTTTTTAATATTTCTGTTCAAATTCATATACTATCTATTTAATTAATATCTTTAATATGTATTCATTTAATGTTTAAAATTTATTATTATTTTGAATATATAAGAAAAAGAAAAATTAATATTAGTTAAATGTTTGCGGTTTAATATGATTATATTTGGCTATATTTTTATTAAAGGAGAATCTTTATCTTTATTTAATATAATATTTTTGTTTTTATATTAAATGATTATAGTAAATAGTTATAATTTCCTATTTTTTTAAATTAAGTTATTGTTAAGTTTTATTCTTAGAGAAAAATTATTTGATTTTCTTTTTTATATCTTTTTAATACTATTTTGAAATTAATTTTGTAAATAATTTGTGTCTTCAATAATGAATATAAATTAAAAAAGAATTCATTTATAAATATTATATTTTATCATTTCATTATCATAAACAATAAAATAGAAATTTCTAATACTAATATAAATTCCTTTAAAAAAATCACATAAAAATTCAAAATTTGAAATTTTTATACTTATTTTAGTCATAAAATTTAATATAAAATGAAAACCAAAAATAAAATCAAATAAAAATCAAATGAAATCAATAACATATTTCATATTATTAATTCTCATAGTTTCAATTTCAACTGATACACAAACATGTGAAGGTACAACTCCATCAGAAGATAATTGTAAAGCATATACAAGTTTAACTACAGAAGAAAAAGAAGAGGGAGATTCATGTAGCTTATGATTCTGCTAGTGCAAGTAATGGAAAATTTAAAGAATGTGAAATTGTTGTAAAAAGTGATGTTAATAAAGCCGTTAAATAAGATAAATCCCAAGGTTATAGTGGTGTAACTATTGTTTGTAGTTCTAATTGGTTAAATCTTGGATAAAGTTTTTTACTTTCAGTTTTATTTTTTTAAATTCAATTATATGAAAATATATTGTTATAATTTTTATTTGTTTTATATTTTTTTTACTTTTTTTTTTCGTTTTTTTTTAGTTTTGATATTTATTTCTGTATAAACTTTTAAAATGAATTAAAAAAATAAAGAAATTTAATAATCATTTATAAACGGCTTGATTGAATAAATTTTTAAATAATTATTTTATTTTTTGATTATAATAATTTTTTAATAAAATATCAAAAATGATTTCATTATAATGGGCTATTAATAGAATATCAATAAATTATTTTATTGTAATATTAATCATTCAATAAAAAATATAAATAAGTGTATTATTAATATTTGAATAATTTGTTTTAATTAAATCTTTTAAAAGTACCCTTTTTTACATTAATTATTTTTTTTTAAATTATAAATAAAAATGAAATTATATTTATTTTATATTTAATTATTATATTTATTTTAAATTAATTTTAAAATATAAATATATTTTATATTTTTTTTTCAATTTTAAATAAAATTAAAATTCTATATTTTTTAGACAATAGCAATATTTAAAAAATTGATAATTTAAATATTAATTTTTTTTATAATATTTTCTTATTCAAAAATTTAATTCATAAAAAAATAAAATATCATAAATTTTGTGATAATATATATTCTTTTATTAAGCTTTTTTATTTATTTCATTTTATTTCCATTTTTTTTTAAATGATTTTAATAAATATACAAATAAATTTTTATAATAAATTTATAAAAAAAAATAAATATATTTTTTTCCAATATGGCAATGGAAAATTCTACATATCAATTATATTTCAAAAATTCAAAATTATTAATAAATTCAACATCATTAAATAGTGATAATGTAAATTTTCATTTAATAAAAAAATAGGAAACTAAAAATAGATTTTTCAAATCTCCAATATCAAATAAAACAAATCATACAAACTCATTAAGTGATAATATAATTAATAAACATTACTTTTCAGATCAAGATAAAAAGAAAAATAAAAATGATAGTCCAATAAGTATAAAAGAATATAAGGCTAAAAATTCTTTATCATATATAAATAAAGATAATGTTTTAAGTACAAATTCTTGTTCAATTAATAGTACAAAATTTTTACCAAAAGTAAGAGCTAATAATTTAATAGAAAAAGATGATTCAATAAAAATAAATAAAACTCAAAATATAATAAATATAGTAAATAATATGAATGGAGAAGATAAAAAGAAAATAAATTTAAAAATGAATATAAATAAATATAATATTAAATATTATGTAAGTGAAAATAAATTAGAAAAATTTTTACAAAATATTAAATTGAAAAACAAAACTTTAACAAGTAGAAATAATAAATTATCAATTAATAACTTTTTTAAAGAAGTAAATAGACCAAATTCTTCTCCAGGAAAAACTATAAAAACTAAAATGAATATTTCAAATTCAAATATTAAAAGAGGATTAACAATAGATAGAAAAAATTCAGGAAAAATATTATTAGATAATATAAATAATAATACTTTGGATAATAATAATAAAATATATAATTTTACTAGATATACTGAAATAAATAGAGATTTAAATTATAAAAGTTTAAGTCCAAGAATAAAAAAAAGAAAAACCCATAATAAAATATTTTCAATTGAATCTGATATTGATATAAAAAAAATAAATACTTTTCGGAAAGTAAATCATAAAAAAACAAATATTTTTCCAAAAAAAACATTAACAAATGCTAAAAAAAGTAAATTCGAAAATAATAACAATTTACCTTTAAGTATTTCATATAAAAATAATGTAAATTCATCATTAAATTTAAGAAGAATATCAGTTCCAATTAATAAATTTAAATTTAAAACTAAAGCATCAAATTCAAATTCTTTTAATTCAAATTCTCCAAAAAGTCCAATTTCAAAAATGTATAATAGTATTATAAAAAGTGATAGAACAGAATTTAATTCTGATTATACAAGAAATAATCCTTTAAGTTTAATTATGAACAATATTTTTTTATCTCCAAATAGTAGAAAAAAAAATACTTTTAAAAGAAAATTTAAAAAAAGAAACGGAAGTGGAAATTTTTATGATAAATTAAAAGATAAAGAAAAAAACAAAAATGATTCAAGAAGTAAATTTACTTTTATTTTTGATAAAGAAGAAAATCAAAATAATAATAAAATAGAAGAAAATATTGTTGAATTAAGTGATAAAAATCATGAAAGAAATAGATTTTTAAGAAAATTTATTAATAAACAAGTAAATGAAATTAAAAATAAATTATTTGATATTAAAAAAAAAAAAAATGTATTATATAGTGAATGTCTTACTAAAAAAATTAATCAATTTTATGATTTTATTTCAGAAAATGAAAAAATTTTAATTAAAAAAGAAGTTAAAAATAATTTTTCAGGTAAAGAAAAAACATTAAAGAAAATTTATAATAGTTTCTTTAATAGAATTAAAAAAGATATATTAATTAAATTTATTTTTATAGTTTATAAATTGTATTATAAATCAAAAAGAAGAATAATAAGAAGTTTTTATACTATTTCTTTTCCTTTTTTATTAGATAAATATTTAAATCCAAGAAAAGGAATGTTAACATTAATTTTTGTCTTTGGAATTGAAAGAAAAAGTGGATTAACTCATAAGCCAAGAAGAAGGTTATCAAAAAATAATATGCATATTTTGAAATCTATTCCTTATTTTAATTCTACTATATTATCTAATGAAAATAAAAGTAATATTATAAATTTTAATAATAATAAAAGTATTATGAGTAGTAGAAATATTAAAAATAATATTGTTACTTTCAATTATACAAATAATAATAAAAGTAATATTAATAGTAGTAGAAATAATAAAAATAATAGTAATAATAATAAAAATAATATTAATAATAATAACAATAAAAATAATAATAATAATACTACTAGTAGTAAAAATAATAGTAATTTAAAAACAATTTCAAATTTAAAATTAAGTTTTAATTTTAATAATTCAAATAAAACAGATAATAATTTCAATAATAATATTGTAAAAAATTTTAATAATGGTAATAAAATAACAATACCAAATTTAAAATTTAATAATCTAAACGGTTCAAATAATAATATAAATAATAATAATATTAAAAGAAGAAATATAACAAATAAATTTAAAACAATTAATCCAAATCAAATAAGAAGAAGAATGCAATTTTTTCCAGAAAAAACAATAAATGTCGAAAAAAACAGATTAACAAAAATAAAAGATTTATTAGAAGAAGCATATAAAAAAGAAGGAAATATATTATTTGTAAGTGAAATGACTCAATCTGATACAAGTTCAAAAATAATTAAACAATCTTTATATAAAAATTCATATGAAAAAAAGAGAAGATTTGTTCATTTATTTTCTAAAAGTATTATGAAACAAACAAAAAATGTTTATTTAATGAAAAAAATGAATAATAGAAAAAGTATAAAAAGAAAATCTCTTCATTTAAATAATATAAAAGAATTAGATGAAATTGATTTTTATAGTAGAAAATCAATATTACAATCCCAAAAAATATTAAATGATAATATAACAGAAAAATATGCTATAAGAAAAAAAACTTTACGTAAAAAAACAAAATTTTTCAAAGATTTTCAAATATCAAGTAATTTATTTTCAACTACAAATCAAGAAATAACAAAATTAAAGACTCAATTGATAAAAGCTTCAATTTTAAAAACAATAGAAAATAATTTATATAAACTAATCTTTTATTATATTAAAGAAGATAATTTAATGTTAATAGAAAAATATATTATGGATAATTATGGTTTTATGAATATGAATTATAAAGATGAAAATGGTTTTACTTTTTTAAATTGTGCAGTAAGATATAATTGTAGAAAAGAAATAGTTCAATTTTTAATTATTAAAGGTTGTAATCCAAATATTCCAAATGTAAGTTTTTTTAATATTAATTTTTTTCTTTTTTAGAATATTGGAAATTGTCCTTTACATTATGCATTATCTTATCAAAATTATGAAATTGCTAATTTATTAATTAATTCTGGAGCAAATGAATCTTTAGTTAATAAAAATGGATTAAATCCATGGAGATGTATTAATTTAAATTTAGATCAAGATATTGATGATGTCAATAAAAAAAAATAAATTTTTTTTTTTTAGTTTTTTTTTCTTCGATTTTATTTTTATTTTTTTTTATTTTGTAATTTTTTTGTATTAATGTAATTTTTTATATAATTTTATAATTTAGTCAAAAACAAATTTTATAAAATTTTTGTGAAAATTGATGATTAATTAGGTTACTATATTTATTATATATAAATAAATTTTATCTAAAATAATATAATTTATTTTATAATATTTTAATTTTTTAACATATTAATAAATATATATTATAATTTATATTATCTTATTTTTCATTAAATAAAGTTTTTAATATATCTTCAATATGATTTATTTTTTCATTTAAAATTGCATTATTTGATTTGATTTGAATATATTTTTCTTCATAAAATTTACATTTATCTTTTAATTTATTATTTTCATCTTTTAATTCTTTAATAATATTATCTTTTTCTTTTAATTTATTTATTAAAATA
Source organism: Isotricha prostoma (assembly GCA_023807205.1). Classification (NCBI taxonomy): domain Eukaryota; phylum Ciliophora; class Litostomatea; order Vestibuliferida; family Isotrichidae; genus Isotricha; species Isotricha prostoma. The sequence goes on along the minus strand of JAJMZS010000504.1, from coordinate 21,476 downwards.
CTATTTTCACTTAAATCATCCTTTTTACAAAAAGATAAATTTTCCTTTTCTAAAAATTTTTTATTTAATGAAAGATTATTTTCCTCTAAATTATTACATTTTTCTTTTATCATATTATAATTTTTTAAAAGACAACTATTATCTTTAGAAAGACTTTTAATTTCTTCTTCCAATGTAGATATTCTACTTTCATATTTAATTCTATCATTATTAAGTGAATTATTAATATTTTCTAAATAACAAAACACTGAATTTAACTCATTTAATTGTTCTTTATTTTTTAGTTTTACTTTAAAATTATTTGAAATATCTGGTTTCATATCAGAATTTTCAGAAGTATTTTCAGGAAGAATTATAGTATTATCAATATTTTTATTTTTTATATCTTGACTTAAATTTTGACTACTTTCAGTTTCAATATCATTAAATAGTTTATTTCTTATTGAATTAGTACTTTTAGTATTTTCTTTTTTAATATTATCTATTATTTCATTATCATAATTTTGAATTGAATTGATTTCTTTATAAATATCATTCATAAATATTATTTCTTTCATTGATTGGGAATAATTTTCTTTTTTTGAATTAATACAAGAAATAATATTTATTTTTTCATATTTATCAATATTAAAAATATCATTTGTATTCTTTTCAATATTTGAAAAATTTATTAAATCGGAAACAAGAGAAATAAATGAAATATTATCTAATAATATATTTTTTGTTGCTAATTTAACAAAAGAAACTTCTGACTCATTTATTTGAAACCTTAATATAAAATTAATATTATCATTTATTAAGTTACTTTCTTGACAAAATTTATCTTTTTTTTTTCTTATTTCTCTTAAATTATTTAAAGTTTCTTTTGGAGAATTAGAATTTTTATTATCTAATTGAAAAATATTTTTATTAAATATAATATGACTTATTATTTTAATTTTATATTGATTATCATTATAATAACAATCATATATATTTAAAAAAATATTAATAAATGTATTAAAAGAAGAAGTTTTTTCATAATCATTTTGAGAAGAAAAAATAAAAATTGAATTTGAATTTATTAATTCTTGAAAAGGAAAATTTTGTGATAAAATTTCATCATAAGGATAAGAAGTATAATAAACTTTATCAAATTCATAAAAAGAAAAATTATTTTGATAAATATAATCATTATTATTTTCATTTTGTTTTAATAAATTTTTATATATTTCTTTTCCTAAAATTGGTTTTTTTGAAGTAAATAAAATTTTAGAAGGATAAATATAAGTAAAAATATAAAATTCATTATTTTCACTTAAATAATTCATATTTGAATTTCTATCATTTATAATATTTGTTTTATTATTATTTAAATCATTATCTTTTTTATCACAAGAAATTAATATAATACATTTAAATGAATCATTCATTTCCAAAAATGAAATTTATGAAAAAAAATATTTATTTTTTAAAAAAATAAATAAAATATTAATTTAACCAAAATAATCTAATAATTTTATTTATTTGTCAATAATATCTAAAATTGTTTTCCTTAAATCTTCACTAATTCTATACTTTTCAAATTTTTCTTGAATAATTTCTTTAATATTTTCTTTATCAAGACCAAATTCAATCATATTATTTGCAAGAGGAAATAATTGACCAAAAACAATATTATTATATTTCATTTCATTTTGTTCTTGATTATTCATTATTATAGTTCCAGTTTTTATTTCTTTTTTTAAATTTTCTTTTATTTCATCAACAATTGAAAAATGAACATATTTTTTCCAAAAATCTATATTCTTAAAAATAGGATTTATTTGAATTAATAATTGAAGATATTTCTTTTTATTGTTTTTATCATTTATATAATATGTTTGTGATAATATCATAACATTTTTTGCACAATATAAATCTTCATCTTCTAAAATATGATCTAATATAGAATTCATTATTTTTCCAATTTCATAATATTTTTTTTCAGGAATTAAAAAAAGTCCTAAATTTCTAAATCCATTTAATTTTGTTAAAAATATTTCTCTATTTTCTTTTTTTTTCATTAATTCATTTATTTTATTTAATTCTTCTTCTGTTTCTTCTTGTAAATTTATTTTTTTATTTGAAAAAGATAATATTTTATTTGTTATATTATTAGTTAAAATTTTTTCTTTTTCAATATCTAAATTATAATCTTCATCTTTTAATCTTAAAAATTCATATAATTTTTTTACCATTTCAAAAACTTCATTTACTCCAATTTCATTATTTGATTTATATAAATCATTTAAATAATTATTATATTTTATTATTTTTTTTAATTTATAGGGTTTTAATTGTACTTTTTCAAAAGGAAAACAAATGGAACTTTTTTCTTTAATATGTTGATTAAATTTTTCTCCAATTTTAAATTCAGTTAAAAAAGGAATTGAATTTTTTAATTCTGATTCAATTATTGAATCATAATTTTTATAATGAAATAAATATTCTAAAGATATATCTTTTATTAATTCTCCATATTCTTCACAAATTATTATTAAATTTGAATTTGAAATATTTAATATTGATAATAAATTTTCTTCATATTGATTTATATTTTTAACATTTAAAATATACTCTTTTTCACTATTTTTCAATTTTTTTAATGTTTGGTTTATTTTTTCTTCAAATATATTATTTGAGTTATCATTATTTTTATTTAATTCTTTTTTTTTGAGGTTAATATCATTATTATTATTATTATTTTGTTTTTTTTTTGATATATAATAATTTATAATTAATTCTTCACTTTCATTTCCTAATTCATCAAAAATATTTTTATAATTTTTTATTTGACTATTTTTATTTTCTAATTCTTCTTTTGAATTATAAACATTCTCTTGAATTTTTTGAATTATATTTCCTTTTTCAAATATTAAATCTTCTGAAATTTTAATTCTTTTATTTAAACCGATAATTAAAGTTTTAAAACTTTCAAGTTGAGAATTTATTAATTTACATACATATTTTATTAATTTAGCTGAAAAATTATTTGCTTTATCATAATATTTCAAATGAATCATATATAAAGATTCTAAATTAGAATTAAATTCATTTATTAATTTTACATATTCTTTTGAAAATTTAGTTAAATTTTTCAAACTTGAATCTAATTCTTTAAAATTATTTATCAGCAATGAAAAATTTTGCATTTCATTACAATTAATACTCATTTACTTATTATATAATAATTAACAAAATAAAAAATAATAATTTAAAAAAAAAATAAAATAATAAAAAAAACATATAAAAATAAAAAAATATGAATGCCTCAAGAAGATATTCATTTCTTTCTCCAATACAAATAAAATCAGAACCAACTTTATATGAATATGAATCAGAAATAGTAACATTATCAATAATAAATAAAATAATATCTTTATCTTTTTCAAAAGCATTTAAAGAACAAATTGATTTAAAAGTACCAAAAGAATGTTATGATTATTTAAAAGAATCATTAAATAATTATTTAGAATCACAATTTATTTCTATTGATAAAGAAGAAGACAAAAATAAAATAGAAATTCTTTCTTTACCAAGTTTTAAAGAAGATAAAATTAATAAAATATATAATCATAATTTAAAATATACTTCATATAATTTCAATTTAGATAATAATTTTTTTTCTAATTTTTATCGAGGAAAAAATAATTGGAATTTAATAGAAGAGCCAAAAGATAATAAATATGATAGATATGCATCAACATTAATAAATTATATAATTCCTGTAAATAAAATTCCAGATACTTTAAGATCAAGTTTAGGTAAAATTGAAGAAGAAAATATTATTAATACTGTTAATTCTATTAAAAGTAGAAATAAAGGAAATAAAAAAATTTCTATTTTCAATCATAATAAAAATTCTCTTAGTGTAAATATAATAAATAAAAAAAAAACAAAAAATTTTGAATATTCTTTTCATGATATTTCAAATGAAGAAAATAATAGTTTTTTATATAATGAAAATATTAATTTAAATGAATTAAGAAATGAAAAAGAAATTGAGTTAAAAAAAAAAGAAGAAGAAAAAAAAAAGTTATTAAAAGCAATTCAAAAAGAAGAAGAAATTAAAAAAGAAGAACAACAAATTCATAAACAATATGAGAAAAAAAAATTAACAATTGATCCAAATGGTGAAATTGTTTTTATTAAAGAAATAAAAGTTGATAATTTAGCAAAAGAATTTAGGTCAATTAAAACAAATATGAAATTATTGAAAACAGAAAAACAAAAACAAGAAAATCCAAAAATAAAAGAAATAATAATAGAAAATAATCCCTTAAATAATAATAGTATAATTAATAATGATACAGAAAAAAATAAAGATGAAAATAATAATAATAATAATAATAACAATAACAATAATTTAAATGTTATGATTAGAAAAAGAAAAAGTTCATTACCAAAATTAGATATAAAAGAAATAGAAAAAAGTAGAAATATAATTCCAGTAAAATTAGATAAAAGATATAGTATTAGTACACAAAGTTTATTAGAAAAAAAAATAGAAAGAGGTCCAATTTATCCAATTGGAAGTTTATTTGATAAAATAAATTTAGAAATAGGAGTTTCAATGAAAGAAAATAAGAAATTTAAAACTGGTGGAAAAGATTTTTATTTAAAATATAATAAATATTCCCTAGAAACATATAATAAGAAATTAAAAGATACAATTTCTTCAAATATAAATTTAAATTTAACTGGTTTAAAAACAATTTATAATGTAAATTCTAATTCAGATTTAAAAAAAGATTTTAATTTTAATGAATCAATTTCAAGTAATTTAAATCAAGGAATGCAAACAGTTTCTACTATTTTTAATAATAAAAGAAATTATACTATTTCGGAATTTAATACTACAAAACATTTAGAAATGAATTCTTCATTAAATCCTTTAATTAAATTAACTGGGAATTTTTCTTTAAAATCTACTATAAATGATTTAGATTTAATGAATGAAAATGAAATTAATCATTTAAAACAACATAGAAAAAATATTTTTAAAACAAAAAATTCATTTTATATTAAATCAAATAAACAAAAATTAAATGAAATGAATCAATTTACAAAAAAATTAATTTCTAACAATGATAAATGGGGAAGTGGTATTTTAAATAATGAAAAAAAATTAAATCCTATAAAAATGCCAAATAAACCTTTAAAAAAAGAAATTGAAAGAGAAGTTGGAATTAATGGAATAATAATGAGAAATAGAGGAATTAATAAATTTAGTCAGTCTATGAAAAATTTTGGAATTAGTAGTAGATATAATAATAATACTAATGATTAGGTATTTTTATTTTTTTCTTTTTTTTGTATAGTTTTTTTTTTTTAAATATTTTTTAATAATATTTTTGTATTTAAAATTGTATTTTATTGATTTATTTTTATAAATTTTTATGATATTTTTTAATTGTGTCTTTATTTTTTAAATATTTTGGAAATGTTATTTATATCATTTAATTAATATAAGATTATTTAAAAATATATTATTTCTTGTTCTTAATTAATAATTTAAATTTATAACATATTATTATAATGTAGGTGTTATTTTTATTATAATATACTTTAAAAGAAAAAAATTTATTAGTAATATTATTATTATTAATAGTTTAATTTTTTTAAATATTTATTGTCTTTATTTAAATTTAATTAAATTATCTAAAACTTAGAATAAATAATAAAAAAAGAAACATATTTTTATTTACAATTTTCTTTTAAAACAAAAAAAAATTTTCTATGATATCAAAAGAATTAAAATAAATTAAAAACTATTATTATAACAATAATAAAAAAATATAAAAATATATACAAAAATATAAAATAAAAAAAAAATAATTTCAAAACAAAAAACTTTTTCATGTATCTCTTGAATTTCTATTACTTAAAGGAGAAAAGTTATTAACAATATTAAAATTTCCCGCATCAAGAATATTAAATTGAAAAGGAATATAATTATTTAAAATATTTTCATTACAAGGAATAATTAAATAAGAAATTTGTTCATAATAAGTTTTCCATTCATCTAAAGAATTAGTTCTTAAAGTTTTCATTTTTCGAATATTATCATCTCTTTCTTCTTCTAACTTTTTTTTTTGTTTTTCTTCTTCAATGATAATCATTTTTATTTTTTCTTCTTCTTCCCATTTTTCTTTAAAAAAAGGACAAATTATTAAAGGTTTATTTTCACTTTTTAAACATTTAATTTTATAATCTTCTTCAGTTAAAATATTATCTGGTAAATCATTAAAAAAGTCAATTTTTGGAATATTAGGAGGAAAAATAATATTTTCTTCATTTAAATTATCATTTAATAAACCACCATAATTTAAAGGAATATAATTTTTATTTATTAATTCTAATAAATTTTGATATATTTCTTCTTTATTTAAAATTTTTATTTTTTTTAAAGAAGATGAACCAACAAAATTTAATATACTTTTCATACCAAATTTTAAGAATCTTCCCATATTAACTATAAAATTACGAAAAACTCTTCCTCTAAATTTAGAAAAAATATCTAAAATTTTTTTAAAATTACTTAATTCAGTAATTCCAACTTCATTTAAATCTGAAATTATTATCCAATTTTCAATTTGACCTGGAATTAAATGATATTTTATAATATAATTTAAAAAGTAAATTATTGTTTGTTGTATTTCTTCAATTGTATAATTTTCATTTAATAAAGAAGTACATTTTCTTGCGTTTACTATTATTACAGGACGAAATTTTTTATCTTTACCACATAAGAACATTAAACCTGAATTTAATATTTTTATTATTTTTTCATTTATTTGAAAAGGATAATAATTTTCATTAAAATTAATAGTTTCTTTTATTAATTTAATTGTATTTGATATTTTAAATTCTGAAGCTTGAAGATAACGAACTGATTCACTATCATTCCAATATTTTGGTAATTGGAAAAATTCTTTTTTTTTATTATTATTTTTCCTTATTTCTTCATATAGATTTCTTAATTTTTTATATTCAAAAGATGTATATTTTACATTATTAAATATTAATCTTATTATATCTTCTTTATTATTTGGATTTATTATAATTTGTTCTTCATTTTTTGGAAAATATAAATATGCTTCAATTGGAGGAAGGGATGATAAATGATTATTTAATAATTCTTTATTATATAAGTAATATTCATTATTTTTTGAAAGTTGTTCTAATGAAAGTGATGGATGAATTTCTGAAGAATTTTCATCTATTAAATCTGAAAATTCTGATTGTAACATTTTAAAAATATAATTTATTTTTTTTATTAAAAATCATTAAAAAAATTTTAAGAAATTATAATGTTTTAATAATTTATATATTATTTGAAAATTTTTTTCAATAATTTTTATTAAATTATAACATATAATATTTTACATATACAATATAATTATTTTTTTTCTTTACTTTTAGATTTTGATCTTCCAAAAATTCTCATTATTTTTGCTGAAATTGAGTTTTTCAGAGAAGTTTTTTCTTTTTCTTTTTCAACTTTTTTTTGTGGTGATTTACTTTCTATTTTTTTCTTTTCCTTTTTATTATTAATTCCTTTTTTAGGAATTTGAATGATAGTTAATTTTTTATTATTTATTTCTTCTGTTAAATTTAATTCTAAAACTTTATTCTCATTAAAATTATTTTTAATTCCATTACTAATATTTTTTTTATTATCTTCACTATTTTTATTTTTATAAATTTCATCAACTATTCCATTACTAATTTCTCTATTATTAATATTATTATTTTTTTCATTATAATTAATATTAGAATTATTATCATTATTTTTTTCATTACTATTAATATTATTATTAACATTTATATCATTACTATTTTCATTATTATTTTTTACTATATGATTAATAATACTATTATCATTATTTTCACTTATATTTTTTTCAATATCATCACTAACATTATTATTATCATCTTTAGAATTTAAAACAATCTTATCACAATCATTACATTTTTCAAATTCATTTTGTTTTTTTTGCATAATTTGAATAATAGAAATTAAATCTAAAGTATCATCTTCTCCTTTATAAGTATATCCAATAAATTCAGGATCTTTTTTTTTTCTAAAACTCAAATCAGGATAAAAAGGTTCTTTTTCTTGAAACTTTTCAAAATATCTTGTATCATAATCATTTTTTAATTTAGGAATAAAAGGTGGTTTCATATCTTTAATTTTTTTCCAATTAACTCCTTTAAAAAAAGGATGATTCTTAATTTCTTCACTTCCATTTTTCCCAAGTCTAGAATTATTATTAGTAATTAATTTTAAAATTAAATCTTTAGCATAAAAACTAATTTTAACTTTATCAGGGAAAGACAAAAAATTTTCAAAATGTAAAACTTTATAACAAACTTCATTAGTTTCTTTAGAACAAAAAGGCGCATAACCAATTAACATTTCATAGAAAATAACACCTAAACTCCACCAATCAATTTCTTTACCATAACCTTTTTTTTTTAATACTTCAGGAGCGACATAATATGCTGTTCCGACACAAGAAAAATTTCTATTATGTGTATTTTTTTTATAATTAATTATATCTTCTTTAAATATATTATCTGCTATTTTTGCCAAACCAAAATCACTTAATTTAATATGACCAGTTTTACTTATTAAAATATTATCTGGTTTTATATCTCGATGTATACAATTTAAATTATGTATTGATTCTATTGCTAATATTATTTCACATATATAAAATTTTGCTTCTTCCTCTTTTAATGTATCTTCTGTTATTAATAAATTCATTAAATCTCCTCCTTGTAAAAATTCCATTATTAAAAATAAGAAATCTCCTTCTTGAAAAGAATATTTTAATTCTACTATCCAATTTGATTTTATTTTACTTAAAAAATCTTGCTCGTCTTTTGTATGTTTTATTTGATTTTTTTCAAATAAAACTGATTTTTTTATCTTTTTTATTGCCACTATTTCTTTTGTTTTTTTATTACGACATACATGAACTTCTCCAAATGCTCCTCTTCCTATTATTTGTATTGATTCATAATCATAAATTGTTAGTTTTTGTAATTTTTTTTGAAGGTGTTTTTTTTCTTTTTTTTCTATTTCTAATATTATTTTTTCTTTTTCTATTTCTGGAATTTTTAAATTTTTTAATTTTTCTTTTATTACTTCTTTTTCTACTTTTTGAAGATTTAATAAGTTATATTTTCTTTCTATATATTTTTTTGCATTTGTTACTTTTTCATATGTTAATTGAGTTATTTTGTTGTTTGTTAAAAGATTTTCTAAAGAATCTTTTTCATTCATTTCTATTTGAGATATGTTAATTATTTCATTTTCCATTTTTTTATTTAATTTGTTTTAATTTTTTAGTAATTTTTCTTTTTTAATTTAGTATTTTTTTGTTAAAGAAAAATAAGAAATTTTTAAATGTGATTTTTTTTAATTAGTTTAATTTAATTAAATTATAATAAATATTTAAATAATTTTTATGATTCAGTTTCAGACTCATAATTTAAATTAAATATACTTACTTGTTTTATTAAATAATTATTTGAAAGATTTTTTTTTAATTTAATATAATTTTTATTTTTTAATCTTCCAGGAAAATATTCAATAACAATAGGTTGAAAAATAAGAATTAAAGATGTATTTCCAAAATAAAAAATATTTCCAAGAAAAATAAAAGGAATTGAATATTTAATTTTTTTAAATGAAATTAATAAATCTTCAAAATTTTCATTATTTGAATTAATTAAAGAATAAAAAAATACTATAAAAGATAAAAGACAATAAAAAATACCAAAAATAAAAATAATATCTGAAATTAAAGATAAGAAAATATAGTAACATGATAATTTAAAAATTCCTAAATTTTTTTCATTTCTTTTTATTATTTTTTTAAATATTTCTTTTGTTGTCCAAAGTAAAAAAAAGATTAAAATAATAAAATTTAAAATAATTTCTATATATGTGAATATCTCTTTTTTTTTTTTTAATTTATTTTCACAATTTAAATAAATTATAATTATTTCAATTATAGAACAAAATCCAATTACAATTTTTTCTTTTGAATTTTTTTTTCTTAATAAACAAGTTTTTATTGTTTTAATAATGATAAAAATAAAGAAAGGAATTAAAAATTTATAAAACGCCTTCTTAATATTTGTAAAAATTATATCTTTATTATATCTATTAAAATCAATTGAAAAAGAAGTTATATTTGAATTAGAATTATATAAATAATTTAATAAAAAATATTTGAATATTATATCTTCATCTTTACATGAAGTTCCATTTTTTGAATTAAAAGTAATTTTATCTTGTTTAATTTGCTTTTCAAAAGAATCAAAATTTAAAAATATAAATAAAATAATAAAAAGAGTTATAATTAATCCAATAAAAGAGAGAATATTATTTCTTTCCCAAGTCGCAAAAATAAAAAAATTATTATTAATATCAATATTAATTCTAATTATAAGAAATAAGATAGTTAAAATCAACAGAATAATGATACATATTAAATAATAAGTAACAATTTTATTTTTATTTCCTTTAATATAAACAAGTAAAAATGGTATTCCTATGAACAAAAATCCTATTAAATATTCTATTATTATTAATAAAAAAGGAAATTTTTGTAAATAATATAATATATTAATTAATTGTGCTTTAAATTTACTTCTTAATTTAACATCATTTATTAAATCTATTATTTCATCATCTTTATCATCATCATAACTATTATTAGTTAATTCACAATATAAAACATTTGAATTTGGGAGTTCTGAATTATTATTTGACATTTAATTAAGAAAAGTTTGAAACATTATTATTTTATTTTTATTTAATTATTTTAACAAAAAAAAATAAAACAAATTATATTTATGTTAAAAACTTCTAGATATTATAAAAAATAAAAAAAATATTAACAATTGTTAAATAATAATTCTTTAATTATTTTAAAATATTGATATATAACTAAAAAAAATGATAAGTTTTTTATTAGTAAAACCATAGTTTTTTATATATAAAATAAAATGGTTTTTTATTTTTTCAAAACATTTTTTTACCCATAAAAATTTAATTTTTATTATAATAAAATTAAATATCATTATTTATATCAGAATCTCCAAAAAAATTTTCTAAATAATGATTTTTTGTATTATTATTATCACATTTAACAGTAGAACAACTAAAATTAATTTTATCATTATTTTCTTTATTATTACAATTTTTAGTAATATTAAATTTAGAATTATTAATATATTGAATTACTCTATTATTATCATCTTCATTTTCAAATTCAATATATTTACTTTGTACTTCTTCAGATTCCTCTTCACTTTCTTCATCACTATAATTATTAGAACTTAAATTATTATTTTTTTTAATACGATTATTTTTATTTTTATGTTGTACAGTAATTAAATGATCATTAAAATAATTATTAAAATTACTTTCATTACTATCACTTTCATTATTTTTTTCTCGATTAAAATATTCTGTTTTTGCTTTTTCTTTTTTTGCAATAATCATATCTAAATCTTTTTGTAAAGATAAAGAATCTTCAGGATTTAAATTTTCTTCTTCTTGTTTTTTTATTTGTTTACCATAAATATCTAAACTTTTTAATATTAAAACTCTATTCATTGACTTTGGAGCATTATTTTCTATTGAAGAATTATCTTTATATTTTTTTAATGTTGAATTTAAAGTACTATCTTTATTATCTTTATTATTAATTAAATTATTATTTTCAACAAATAAATTCATATTTGATTTATTTAATTCATAATTTTTAACTGTTAATTTTGCAATTTCTTTTTCTAATAAAGAAATTTGAGTATTTTTATCTAAAATTTGTTTAAATAACATTTCAATAATTTCAATAAATTTTTCATTTTCTTTTTTATCACATAATTCTCTATAAATTTTCATAGTAATTCCACAAGCTCTTAAAATTTCATCAAATTCATTAAAAGCATTTCCAGTTTTAGAATAAATATAATTAACATTATTTAATTTTTTTTTTAATCTTTCTTTATTATAATTTGTAAAAGTTGTATTAACACTTCTAACATCATCTTCATTTATTTTTTTTGTATTTTGTGATAAGGCACTTAATTCAGTTAAAATTGTTTCTTTTTCTCTATTTGCACTATAAACACTTACTAAATATTTATGTCTTAATTTACAATTTTCAGTTTGTAATTTTTCACTTAAATTTTCATATTTTTCTTTACTTGATTGTATTCTCTGAATACAATTTATTAATTTTACATATATTTGCTTATAAAATAATAATTCATCATTTATTTGATTTATTGCTTTTGAAGGTTTTGTTATATAAATTTCTTTTTCATATATTATTCCATCTTTATATTTTTCTATTGTTGTTTTTAATTTTTCTATCATATTTTTTTTCTCTTGTAATGATTGTTCATATAAAAATATTTTATTTGAATTTATTTCATTTTCTAATTTTAGTTTTTCTAAGGTTTCTTCATTTAATTCATTTTGTTTTAATATTTTATTTCTTAAGTTAAATTTTTCTTTTGAAATTTTTTCTAGTTGAGAATATAAAGTGTTTAATTCAGTATTTAGTTTTAAAATGATATTTTTTAATTTTGTCTCATTTAGAGTTCTTGATGTTGAATTTGAAGAATTTAGATTTAGAATATCAGAAATTATTTCTTTATTTAATTTTAAATTTAAACGTAAATCTCTAACTTCATTGTCCAATGATTTATATTCTTCTTTTAATAAATTATAACTTTCTCCATATTTATTAATTAGTTTCATTAAGGTTTTTTTTTCATCTTTGTTTTTAATTTTTAATTTTGACATACACAAATTTTTTTAAAATCTATTTTCATAAATTAATTATTATATAAAAAATTTATAATTTAAAATTCTAAAATACATATGAATATATAAAAAAATATTTTTATTGAAATAAAAAAATTTTATTAGAATTTATATTTTTTTAATTTTTAAGAAAAAAATATTTCAATAAATAAAAAATGTATTTATATAAATTAATTTAAAATCAATTTTATAATTTAATTAAATTGATTTAAAAGTTTTTTTGTTTCCTGAAATTTTTTTTCAACATTTTCAATTAATTTATCAGTATCAGAATACTTTTGATTAGAAATTGTATTATTGTATGTTAAATTACCAATATTAGTTTGAATACTATTATTATTATTCATATTATTAATTGTATTAGTATAAGAATAAGTATTAAAATTTTTGTCATTACTTTGTTCTTCTTCAATAATATTATTATTCATATATATAATATTTTCTATATTTTTTTTATTATCAAAATGACGAGTTTTTATATCATCACAAGCAAAAGAAAACATTTGTTCATTTGTTTCAGAATTAATATTATTATTTCCATATGAATTATTTGAATTATATGAAAAATTATTATTAATAGAATTATTAGAATTATTATTATTATTATTAATATGAATATTATTATTATTATTATTTAAACTCAAATTATTTTTGTTAATCTGACTTTCAATTATATTTTGTCTATTTTTAATTAAAGCAATTTCTGCTTCCATTTTATTTAATCTTTCATCAACATTACTTTTAAATTTTTCTATTTTATTAACCATTTGACTTACACTTCCACTTAAAGAAGTAATAACTTGAACTAAAGTATTGAAATCAATTTGATTATTATTTTTCATAATTGAATTATTAATACTCATAACATTACTATTAATATTATTATTAAAACTATTATTATTATTAGTATTATTGAAATCATTATTATTATTAAAATTAGGTTTAATTGAGTTATTTAAACTTGATGAATCGAAAACTGTTTTTCCTCCTAAAGGAAAATCTGAAGAACTATCATATATTTCTAATTGATTACTTTGATTAAATTGATTTATTTTTTGAATTGAAGGAGTTGGTATTGGAATTGAAAATATTTCTTGAGAACTTTCTAATATATTATTGCTCTTTTTTTTACTATTTTTAATTTCATTTTTTTCAGTTGAGTCATCAACAGAATGAAATTTAGGTGAAGGTGGAATATCTTTTTCTCTATTAAAACTATCATTTAAACTATTTTTATCATCATTATATCTTTCTGGTGAATTATTATAATTATTATTATTAAAACTATGATTATGAAAATTATTATTATTATTTAATGTATTATTAAAAGTATTATTTAAAGTATTATTGTTTGATTGATTTGAAATATTAAAATTATTATTATTATTAAAACTATTATTATTATTATTATTTGAATTTTTATTTGGTTTTGGTGGTAAATAATTTTTATTTAATTCCTTATGTTTATTAATAATAATTTCTGCAATATCAGAACAAAAAATAATTTTTGCTTCTGCAAATCCAGGAGAAAAAAATTGATTTGTATTTATAAGAGGTTTATAATTAAATAATTTAATTAAACAAATAAAAACAGTATTAATAAAATCTAAATCACTTTTTGCATACATATCATAATTTTTATCTGATAAAAATTTAGCAACTAAAGGAGAAAAAATAAAAAGGGTATGATGAATTATTGGTAAATAAATTTCTGGTGTTCCTGAAGAAAGGATTTGAGAAGAAGGTATATCAATATATTTAGTTTGACGTAATAAATTTTGAAGACGAATAATATTTCTTTGTATATCTCCACCTTTGAACATTTTTTTTTATTCTATTTTATTTTAATTTAAATTTTTTTAATAAAAAATTTAAATTAATTAACTTTAATTATTTTTTTTATTAATTATTAATATTTATGAAAAGTTAATTAAATTATAAAATAATTTTTCATATTTTCTTTCTTCATATTTAATTAAAATTTAACATTATAAAAAATTTAATTTTTAAAAAAGTAAATAAATAATAAAAGTTTTTATTCATAGATATTCATTTGACATTTCAATTTTTACATCTTTAGTATCTGCAATTTCATTGTTATTATTATTTTCACTTATTTGAATTATTCCCTCATTTCCATTTAAATAATCTTCTACTTCATTTAAAAAAGTTTCACTATTATAAATATTATTAGCCCCAATAATTATATTATAATTAAATTGCCCATTTAAATTTCCTTTTTCAATAGAACATATTTCATATCTTGATATTCCACCAACATTAAATAATATTAAATTAGATTTATTAATATCTATATTATTATCATCATTTTCATAATCATTAAAAAAAAATTTTGTATTATTTTTTTTTTTCTCTATTTTAATTAAATTTTCTGGATTTTCAACAAATTCAAAAAAAGTTTTTGGTAATTCATTTTTGGAACACATATCACATAAAGTTGTTAATTTACTTTCTTTATAACAAATAAATCTTTTATCATTTTTAAATTCTTCTTCTTCTTTTGTTTTATAATTATGTTTTAATCTATAATTAATTATTGATTTATCTAATTCTGTATAATCATTTTTATCTATTTGAATATTATCAAAAGAAAAAAAATTTATTTTTTTTTTATCATTATATTTTATTTTGATATTATTATTATCTTCATCATTAAAAGTTCCTATAGCATCTTCAATATCAAAATCATCATGAAAAAACTTTGTTATTGATAATAATCTAATCATCTCATTTGTATTTAAAAATTTTTGTAAATATTTTAATTTTTTAAAAATTTCTTTATTAGTAATTTTTTTTCCATTTTCATCTATACCACTTAAAATACTATTTTGAATATTAATAATTTCATAAATTTTTATATTATTACATTTATCACTTATTTCTTTTCCAATAGACAAATGTTGAGAAAATAATTTATTTAAATATTGATATTCTCCTAAATTTTTAACTGCTTTTGCCATATCATCAAAATTATTTAAATTTTCAGATTTTCCTATTTTTGATATATCACTTTTCATAAAATCATCAAAGTCTTTTGTAAGTTCATTTAAATAATTTGGTAAAGATAAAGTTTTATATTTAGAATATAATGGATCTGATTCATTTAATATTAAATTTATTTTTTTATCATCGATTTGATTATAATTTTTTATTTTATAATGATTAAAAATTAGAGTTTCATATGATAAATCAAATAATAATGGGGCTGTTAAGTCAATTAAACGAGATGTTATTAATAAAATTCCATTTTTTGATTTTAAATTTGTTCTTTGTTTTAGTTTATTGTTTACTAATTTTGCAATTTTTTCACATATTTTGTCATATTTAAAATACATAATATTTGGATATTGATTTAATATATTACAAACTGATATTAATTTATCAACTGAAAATAATATCATATCATTATTTAAATTTCCTTTCAAATTTTGATACAAACTATTAAAATTATTAATTTCTCCAAAACAAAATAAATTATAATCAGGAGTAATAAAAGTTAAATGTAATTCTTTACAAGTTAAAATTCTATTTATAAAATATTTATTAACTAATTCATCTAATTTTTCATCTGAAATTGGTTCACAAAAAAATACATGACATTTTTTATATAATCTATTTTTTTCATTAAAATCTTCTAATAATTTGTTCATTGATTCTTTAGAAGTTGATATAAAATAGATTGAACTGAATTCTTGAAAGGGTTTTCTTATTTTATGTATTAAATCAATACTAAAAATACCTAAATTTAATACTTCTGACATTGTTAAATATGAACTTAAAATTTTAGATGATTTATTATCTAAAATCAATAAAGTTTTGTCATTTATTTGAAATTGTTTGAGTGTCTTTGATATCATTTCTTCTTTTAGAAAAAATATTGATTTTCCTTTTAATGAATTTGATAATAATTTTTCTTTATTGAAGTTCATTTTTTATTTATTTAATTTTAATTATTTTAATTATTTAATTCTCTTTATTAAATTATTATAAAATATATAATAAAAAATATAATAAAAAATATCATTAAATTTAAAAAAACAATTTTAAAAAAACTAAAAAAATTAAAAAAAAGAAAATATTTAAAAATTCCTTTTAAAAAATGACAGACGAAATAGACACATCATATCAAATAAACCGTCAAAAAATAATATTAATAGGAGATATATCAGTAGGAAAAACATCAATAATAAATAGTCTTTTAGGACAAAAATTTAATGAAGAATATGAACCATCAATTGGAGTAGATTTTTTTAGTAAAACTTTAAAATATAAAAATAAATCAATTAAACTTCAAATTTGGGATTCTGCAGGACAAGAAAAATTTAAAAGTTTAATTCCAAATTATATAAGAGGAGCATCTTTAATATTTTTAGTATATGATATTTCAAATAAGAATACTTTTAATAATTTAAATAATTGGATTGATTTTATTAATCAATATGAAAGTACTTCAATTGTTATTTGTGGAAATAAAATTGATTTAGAAACAGAAAATAAAAGAGAAGTTTCTTATGATGAAGGAAAAAAATTTTCTGAAAGTAAAAATATGGATTTTTATGAAGTTTCAGCAAAAACTGAAAAAAATTTATTAAAAATGCTTTTTAATTCTGTTGCTTCTTTACCATTTTTTTCTACTTTAAATAATGTAAAAGAAAATAAAGAAAAAATTGCTTATGATTTAGAAATTGAAAATAATGAAAGTTTAAATAGTTTTGATAATAAAAATAATGAATATAATTTTAATGTTAATAATAATAATTCTTTAGGTTTGACTGATACAAGTCAACAAAAAAATTCAAAATTAGTTAAAGAAAGTGAAAGTAATAGAAATGAAAATATTAATAAAGAAAAAAATGATTCTAATTTGAAAGTGACTAATAAAAAAAAAAAAAGAAAATGTTGTTAACTATAATTTATTTAAATTTATATATTATAAATTATTTTATAAATTCAATATTGATAAAAAAAATTTTTATCTTTTAAAATTATTATTTTATGTTTTATTGTTTTATTATTAAGTAAATTTTTATGCATAATTTTCAAAATTAAATTCTTGTGATTTATTTTAATATAAAATTTTATTAATTGATAATCATTCTTTTTTAAAAATTAATAAAAGATTATTTTATTAAATAACAATAAAAAATACTTAAAATTAAATGAAAAAAATCTAAAAAAAATAAAATATAAAAATTATATATTTAAATTTTATTTATTTTGCTCCATTTCATAATACCAATTTTCATAATTCATAAACCATTCATATTTCATTCCCTTCCAAATAATATCTAAACCTTTATATTTTTTTTTAAAATCTTTAATTAAATTTTCCAAATTTTTAGTTAAATCATCTAATTCTTCTCTATCTCCAGGTATTAATTCATTTCTATTTGCTTTAGTTTGTAATTTTGATTTTAAAGATTCTCTTTTTTTAATAAGAAAAAAAATATTTTCTGAAATTTGAAAATAATTTGTTAAATATTCAGTTTCAATATCTAAAAAAGAATATAAATTTAATTGATTTAATTTAATTAATTGTTTTAAAATTTGATATCTTGTATAATATGAAGTATCTAATTTATCCCATAATTCTAACATATATTCTGTTAAACAATGATCTGTGGTTTTTGATTGAGAAAATATTTTTTTTATTTTTAATTTTAATTGTTTTATTTCACTTTGATATAAAATTCTATAATTTTCTTCTTTTTCAATATGAGAAATTAAATATTTTCCAAATTCAGATATTGATGTTGGAATATTTTTTTCTATTTGAATTGAGTAAAAAGTATTATTTTTGCTTTCTTCTATTTTGTTATTTGGATTATTTAATGATATTAATTTGTTCTTTTGAAGAAAATCATTTTTTTTTAATAATTGATTATCATTTTGTATATTTTGAAATTTATTATTTGTTATAATTAAATTATCTGAATTTTCAATTTCTAAATTTTCATCATTTGAATTTTCTAATAAAGGTTGAATATTTATATTATTATTGTTAATATTATTATTTTTTTTTTGTTTGGTATTTATATTTGAATTATTATTTATTTCTATTTTATTAGTATTATTATTATTAATATTTGATTTTTTTATATTATTTATTCTAGGATTAATTGGAGGATGCATATTTGAAATAGAATTATTCTTTTGTATATTTCTTGAATTATTATTTGAATTTGGATCATTATTTTGACTAATATTATTTTTAAAATTTAAATTATTATTATTTTCTAAATTAATACTTAATTCATTTTCAATTTGAGGATTTATCATTTTCATTTTATCATTATTTCTTTCACTACTTAATTTAATTCTTTTATTAATTTCTGCTAAATTAATAGAATTATCTTTTGAATTTTTTGCAAAAGATATTTTTTCTCCTTGAATAAAATTACCTTCAATTGGAATTTCATTTTCATTATTTTCCATATTTTCATTTTCGTAATTTTCATAATTTATTTCATTATTATTATTATTATAATTAAAATCTTTTTCATTATTCATATTTTTATTTTGAATATTATAATTATTATCATTATTTTTTTTATTATTAAAATTATTTTCTTCAGAATTTTCATATTGATTTTCAAAATTATTTTTATTTTCTTGATTATTATTATTTTCATAATCATCTTCATTTTCAAAATCATCATTTTCAATTTCAATATTATCATTATTTAATATTTTTTCTATTTTTTCTACTCCTTTTATATTTTCATCATTATATTGTTTTATATTTTTTTTCAAATTATTTATTTTATTTATTTTTAATTTTTCACTACATTTACTTCTATAAATTAATGATTTTATATTATCAATTTCTTTTTGCATTGTTTTTTTTCTATTTTCAAAATCTAAATTTAAATCATTTTCTAATTTTTTTTTATAATTTTCATATCTTTGTGTATATTTTAATTTTAATTCTTTATTTTTTATGATTAAATCTTTATTTAATTCTTCATTCAATTCATTTTGAATTTTTTCTCTTATATTTTCTTCAATTTCTTTTTCTTTTGTTTTTTGAAAATAATTTTGTTTTTTTTTTATATAATTTATTTCTTCATTTAATTTCTTATTTAAATCATCTAATAATTCTTTTTCAATATCAATTGTTACTAATTCTAAAATATTATTATATTCTTTTTTATATATTTCTTTAAATAATTTTGGTCCCATTTCATTTTTTACTTTTTCCTTGATTTCTAACTCTTTTTCATTTCTCATTTTTTGAACATATTTTGTATATTTATTTTCAGGATTATCATTTTCATTTTCTTCTAATTCATCTTTATTTTCTTTAATATAATTATTTTCTTTAGATATATTATTACTATTTGATACTATATAATCATTATTATTAATATTATTTTCATTTATTTCTTTATTATTAATATTATCATTTTCATTTTCATTATTATTAATATTAAAATTTTTATTATTTAAATAATTTTCTTCTTTTATTACTTCTTTATTTATATTTTTTTCATTATCATTTTCTTTATTAGTTATTAAAATATCTTCAATGTTTTTTTTCCTATCTTTATTTTTGTTTAAATTATTTTGATTATTATTCTCAAAAATAAATTTATCATTTTTTATAATGTTATTTTTATTATTAATATTATTAATTAAATTAATTTTACCATTTTGTTTATATAAATTTTCCATTTTTATATAATCTTCAACTTCATTTTCATTCTTTTTATTCTTTTCTATAGGATTATTAGCATTTAAATTTTTTAAATTATTATTATTTTCAATTTGTAAAGGTGAATTACCGTAAATTAGTCTATGAGAAGATAAAGTTTCTAAAGTTGTAATTTCAATTTTATTTTTTTGTAAAGGTGAAAAATTATTAATTTGTTTTTCATTATTTTCAATTTGATTTTTTTCTTCTTTTGATGAAAACATATATTTATTTTTTACACATGAGTCATCTTCTTTTTCATTATTTTCTTTATAATATTGATTTACTTGATCATTTTCATCATTTTCATTTTGATAATTTAAATAGTTTTCCATTATTTTTTATTATATTTAATTTTAATTTTTAAATATTTTATAAAAATCATATTAATTAATTATCTATTAAAAATAATTATTTCTATGTTTTATTTTATTATTTCCTCTTTTCTTGCAATTAAAATTGAACTTTTATTATTAAATTAATTTAACTTACAAAAAAAATTTAATATTAGTTTATAATATTATAATTAAAATATATAAAAAATCAAAATATTAAATATTAAATGTTTGTGGTTGGTAAAAAATTTTTGTGGTGGATTTTTTAATTTAAAAAAATGGTTTTAATAATTTGAATTATTTTTATTTTAAATTTATTTTTTTTTGATGTATGTTTATTTTCTTTTTAAAAATATTTTTTTATTTATTGTTATTGAATTAAGAAATATTTTTATATTTTATTTAATATGGAATATGAAGAAAATTTTTTATTTAAATTAATTTTTTATAAATTAGAAATAATTTATTTATCTATTTTTTCATTGACAAAATTTATTAAAATATAATAATTGAAATTATTTATAAAATCTTTTTATTTTAATTTATT
>JAJMZS010000503.1:0-28620 GCA_023807205.1 Isotricha prostoma | reverse complement strand
TATCCCATAAAGTAAATGGTAGTCAAAAGGATTTAAAATTTAAGATATCATATGTATTAGAAAAAGAAGAAAAATATAACAATGAAATGTATTCAATAATAATTGCAACATATGTAAATAATTTAGAAAAAGACTATAAAGCATCAATTATTGCTGAATTTGGTGATAATAAATACACATCAAAAAAATTACGATTAAAAAATGGTAGTCCAGAATTTTGTTACAATCTTGATTTTCAAGATAAGAATGGAAATAAATTAAGATCTTTAGATACTGGAATTCAATATAATATTTTCCAAGAATATATGCCTCGACAGAAAAAAGAAGTTCAAGAAAAATTAAATGATGACACAAAAAAATCACTAATTCATGATATAGATAAAAATCGTTTGGTTTCACCAAATTTATATTTTTCAGTTCTTTCAAATTTTGGTCATGATGATAAATTTTCAAAAAATTTAATTGATAAATTTGATTATTCAATATTTCAAGAAGGTACATTAAATTTTGGTAATCCATTACAAAAATCAATGATAGAAAATTTGGGAATAGAAAATAATAGTCAAAAAAATCCTGATTTAAAAATTGGAAAAATGAGTGCTTATTATTATTATTTTAATGATAGGGATAATTTTGATGATCATTTAGCAAAAGAACCTTTATCAATTGAAATTGCTGAATCAATTGCGGAAAATGAAAAAAATTTTCCTGATTTAAATGAAGTATCTGAAAATATTATTTCATTATGTAATAATGTTGAAAAAATTGAAAAAATATTATCACAATCTGATGATATTAATACAATTTTAAGTAAATTAGATAAACATGCTGATCATATTTCAAAGATTGTTCAAAAAGAAAATAAACCTTTAAATGTTAAATTTAATAAATCCCAAATTATAAATTCTGATCCTGAAAAATTAATGTCAAAATATAAAAATTTATGGAATTTTGAAAAAAAAAATAATTTATCTTTATCAAATTTAACTTTAAATGAAGTTATTGATACTTATATGGATGGAAATAAAAATGATTTAGAAAAATTAAAAACATTTAAAAGTAGTGTTCTTCAAAATATAGAAGGAGATGACAAACAAATTAGAAAAAAAATTAATAAAAAAATTCATGACAATGTAAAAGAATTGAATAAAAAAAATAAAATGAAAAATAATCAAATTTTAGATGTAGTGAATAATATTGATGAATATTATTATAGTAAAGATTATGATACTTCTGAAAAAGAATTAGATATAATAGATAATATTAATGTAAGTGAAATTGACGAAGAATTTACAGAAAAATATCGTCAAACTGATTTTAATGTAATTTTCAAAGGTAATTTTGATGCTTTTATTAAGAAATTATTTGAAAAATCAAAAACATTTAGAGATTTAAATAAATTAATAAATTTATATGATACAGATGATAAACAAAATATTCCTAGAGTAGTTTCAAAAACAATGGAAATTACATTTGTTGCTATTTTTGAAATTAAAAATGATGAAAAAAAAGAAATGAATGAATGCTTTAAAAATATTATTGAAATAAATAATATTTGCAATAATAACATTAATGAATTTTTAGATGAAATAGAAAAAGTAAATAATATTGAAAAAGTATTTTTATTATATAATAATAATATTGAATTAATTGAATCAAATACAAATTCTAATAATATTAAAGAAAGAGTTAAAAACTTTATAAAAAATAATTGTAATCATTATGTAGAAAATTTTGATAAAATTCAAAATAAAGTAACAACCAAAATAGTATTTACATTTTTAAATGATAATTATATGATAACAAAAAAAGATTTTTATTCAACTGATTTACCTCAAAATTTTAAATTTATGAATTCATTAAATAAAAATAATGTTTTTACAAACCCTGAATATTCGTCTGAAGAATATGTTAAAAAGACAAAAAAAGTTGTAGAAGAAATTCAAAATGAATTTGATGAAGGAAATTATGAAATTGAAAAAGTTCCCGATATTAAAGATCAAAAAGATTCAGGAATACTTAAAGAAAAATTGAATGCAATTAATTTTGGTGATTCAAAAAAAGCAGAAGAAGAAGAAGAAGATGGATTAGAAAGAATAAATGAATCTGAAAAAGAAAAAGAAAAATTAAATGAAAAAAAAGATTTTTATGAAAAATTTTTTAAAGAATTTGAAATGTTTAAAAAATTAAGTAACGTTACAACAAGTACAAAAGTAACAGTTAATCAAATTTGTACAAAATAATTCATATATTGAAGAAGTTATTCAATATTCCACAACTTTTACATTAATTGAGCCATCAAAATTTTTCCAAATTTATTTATCAAATTCAAAACAAAAAAGTGGAGAGGAATTAAAAGTTATTAATTTAACTATGAATAAATTAGATGAATTAAAAAATATTTTTAATAACACAAATCCAAAAAAAGAAATTCCTGTAACTGATGAACAAAAAGAAATTTTATCTCAATTTATGGATTTAGAAGAACTTCATAATGAATTTAATATACTTAAAGCACTTTTTAAAATTGAAAATAAAAATACAGAACAAATTGAAAATTCATTATTTGTATCATATGTTGAAAAATTGATTGTAGAAGATAAAGAAATTAAAATTGATAACACAAATATTGCAAAACAAGAAGCTTTATTTGACACAAATTTTGAAAAATTAAATTTAAATGTTACAATTACAATAGAAAAAAATGCTGAATATGATGTAAAAATATTTTTAATTGAAGATGAGGAACCTGAAAAATTAATAAGAGAAGTTAAAAATATTAGAGGAGAAAATAATGAAAAAATAAATATAATGAAAGATACTTCTTTTCCATATAAATTTGAAAAAAATCAACAAATTAAAATTTCTATTGATAAATACATTAATGGATTATTTACTGAAAATAAAAAAATTCAAATTCCAATTGGAACATTAATGATAAATAAAGATTCAAAACAATCAATATTTAAAAATGAATTAATTAATATAAATTGTGAAGAAGATGAATTATCTAAAGGAAGATTAATTACATTAAATTTCAATGCAAATGGAAATAATTTTGATAGAGAACAAAAAGTATTTTATACAATAGTAAATCAAAATAGAACTGTATTTAAAAGTAGTTTATGTGCAATGGCAAATATAAAACCATTAGTTATACCTCAAAAATTACTTTCCCCAAATTTTGATATGAACTTATATTCAAGTTTAAATAATAATAATAATTTTGTTCAAATTGGAACTTTAAAAACTACAGTTCAAGAAATAGTTGAATCAAAAACAATAGAATTACACTCTGATGGTAAAAAAATAAATATGTCAGTTCAGTCAACAATTGTAAAACATACATTTGTAGATTATATTATTAAAATGAATGGAAGATTTAATGTAGCATTTGCAATTGATTTCACTGGTTCAAATTATGATCCATCTAGTGGTATTGATAGACATTGTTATAACAAAGATATATCAAATAATTATTATATAAAAGCAATTAAATTTTGTGGAACAGTATTAGATGAATATAGTTCTGATCATATATATCCAACATTTGGTTTTGGAGCATATGTATATAATACTACATCCCATTGTTTCAATATTAATTTAAAAAATAATCCTGGTATATTAACTTTAGATAATGTGATTCAAGAATATAGAGAATGTTTATATAAAATTCAATTAAGTGGTCCTACTAATATTTGTCCTGTTATTGATAATTTTAAAAATATGATTAAGAATAATATATCTAATTCAATTTATAATGTTTTAATGATTATCACCGATGGTATTATTAGTGATATTTATCAAGTTATTAATTCAGTTGTTGATGCCCAATCACTTCCTTTAAGCATTAATATTATTGGAATTGGTGAAGAGCCTACAGAAGAAATGAGGAAATTAAATTTGGAAAGAGGACCTTTATATGATTCATATGGTAAAAGGATGGACAGAAAAGTTGTTACATATATTCATTTTCAAAAATATCAAAATAATTTTAATTTGCTAAAAAATGACTTAATGAAAACAATCCCAGAAAATGTTATTGATTATTTAAATAATTATAGCAAAATATGAAGACTTTAAATAGAGAATATAAAAAGTATTAAATAATATTTTTTTATAAAAATTTAAATAATTTTATATATTCTATTCAAAATAATACACTAGAAAGGATATTATAAATAACAAATAATTGAACATTAAAAAAAAATAATTATTTACAATATTTATAATATTAGTATAAGTACATATTACTAATCAACATTTGTCTTTTATTTTATAAATTATATATGTTTTTAAATATTTAATTAAATTAATACCTTTTATTAACATGAAATTACAAATTATTATTTGTAAACATTGTTTTTAATATTTGGGCAACTTTTTCAATATTTAATTTGATGATTTTTATACACTTATTAAAAGATTTAATTGTAATTATTTAATCAAAATCTAATTATTTTAACTCAAAAAATTTTTATTCAGAACATTCAATAACATATAAATAATTTTAAATAATCAAACATGATTATATAATAATTATTTTTATTTCTATTATCATTTCGGATTACAATTTATGTTATTTAAATTTTATTAATTTTAATTTATTTAATTAATTTTTATATCTTAATATATTACAATTTAATTTTATTAATTTTTCAACCTTTATCCAAAATTCCTTTTTTATATTTATATATCATTATTTTGACTTTCTACTTTATTTATATTTTTTATAAAAGAATTATTTTTCATTTATTCTTATAAAGTAATTAATACTTTGTGATTTAAAATATCAATTAAAATTATATATTAATAAAATGATTTAAAAATTAATTAATTTAAAATAAAAATTAATTTTTTTATTACTAAAATAAAAACAAACTTTAAATTATTTCTTAAGTAAATGATTATAAATATATTCATTAAATGAATGAGGTGCATCAACTATTTCTTTATCCCAATCACTTCCTCCTTTTTCATCTAATCCATCAGTAATATATTTAATACTAATCATAGGTATTTTTTCAAAATAACAAACTTTTGCTAATGCATAAGCTTCCATATCAGAAACTTCAATTTCTTTAATAAGAGATTCACTTGTAGCAAAATTATCACCACTTCCACAAACTCCATATTCTAAATCATTAATAAATTTAGGAAATTCAATAATCATTGGAATATTTTTTTCAGCAGGTGTTTCCCCTAATTTATAATTAAAAATAGTAGCATCCATATCTCTTTGAATAAATTTATTACAAGCTACTAATTGTCCTTTATGAAATTTTTTACTTCCAACACTTCCAAAATTAACTACATATTTTGGTAATTTATTTTTTAATTTTCTTTCTGTTAATTCTTTTGTTAAGTGATATGCTGCATTTACTTTTCCTACTCCTACATGAATTAAGTCTAAGTCTTTGAAGAATTCTCCTGTTTCTTCTTTCATTGCAACTACGAATAAAATATCATTTTTGTCTAACATTTATAATTTTAAATAATATAAAATGTTTAATTTTTTTTAATAAGATATTCTTAATTTTTAAAAAAAGAATTTTTATGAAATATATAATATAAAACTAAATAACATAATTTAATATATTAATAAAAAAATAATCTTTATTAAAGTATTAAACCAAAAAAAAATTTAATGTTAGATTTATCAAATAAAAACTCCCTTTATCGTTCTGGTTTAATAGAAGATGTATATTTAATAGATCAAGAAACAGTATTAGGTGAAGGTGCATCTGCAATAGTAAGAAAGGGAATAAAAAGAGATTCTGGAGAATCATTTGCAATAAAAATAATAGACAAATCATCATTAGGAGAAACAGAGCTTGAATCATTATATAATGAATTAAAAATAATGTCAATAATTGATCATCCTAATATTGTAAGAGTATATGAATATTATGAATGTCATGATGTAGTATTTATTGTAATGGAATATATGCAAGGAGGAGAACTTTTTGATAGAATAGTTGAATATGAACATTATACAGAAAAACAAGCAGTAGAAACTTTTCGTCCTATTGTTGATGCTGTTAGATATTGTCATGCTTTAGGTATTGTTCATCGTGATCTTAAACCAGAAAATTTATTATATGCATCAAGTGATGAACTTTCTCTTATTAAAGTCAGTGATTTTGGCTTTGCTAAATTTTTAATACCAAAAGCTCAGGAAAAATTATTTACTGCTTGTGGTACTCCTTCATATGTTAGTCCTGAAATTATTGAAAGTAAAGGTTATGATAATAAAGTTGATTGTTGGTCTCTTGGTGTTATTTTATATGTTATGTTATGTGGTTTTCCTCCTTTTTATGCTGAAGATAATAATGAATTATTTGAAGTTATTAAAAATGCGAAATATGAATTTGCAAGTCCTTATTGGGATCATGTTAGTGAAGAAGCTAAAGATTTAATTAAAAAATTACTTGTTGTTGAACCAAGTAAGAGATTCAGTTGTGAAGAAATTTTAAAACATCCTTGGCTTACTAAATGTAATTATTCTAATGAAACACTTATGTTTAAAGATGATTATACAGAATATAGAAAGAAAACAAAATTAAAAAGTGCAATTATGGCAAGTTTAATTGTCAATTTATGGAAAAAAATTGTTTTTGATAAAAAGTAATTTTCAAATTAAAGATTTTAATATGATATTTATTTATATTATTTTATTATTTGTTTTAAAGAATTGTTAATTTTTATTATTTTGTAATTATTTTAAAAAGTGAATTTTTTTTATTAATTTAATTATTCCAAATAATAAATTATATTATATATAAATAGAAAAAACTAATAAAAATTAATTAATTAATTAATAAAAGTAACTGTAATGCCTAGTTTAGTTTCCATGGGCAATTTAAATTTACTATTTTCTTTAGAGATAGACCAAAAATATCTCAAAGAAAAAAATATAAATTATGAAGAAGTTAAAGAAGTTAAAGATTTACAATTTTTATTAGATGATAAAAGTCTCTGGGATAAAATTGAAGTATCTTCAGAAAATGGTACTTTAAATATGATTTTAACAAGTAATAAAATAAACAAAAAAAAAGTTACTATTGATTATGTTGTTCTTGATAAAATGGAAGAAGATGAAAATCAACAAAAATTTAAAGAATTAATTGATTATGTCTCTGAATCAAGTGGAATAAAATTAATTCAATCTCAAGTATGTGATTGTAATGTTGCTATATCTTTAAATATTAAATGTGGAAAAGAAGAAGAAAAAAATTTTGCTTTAACTAATAGTAAAGGATTATCAGGTCCTCAAAAAGAAGAAGAAAAAAAAGAAGATGAAAATGATGAAAAAAAAGAGGGAGAAAAAAAGAAAGAAGATAAAAAAAAAAAAGAAAAAAAAAAAGAAAAAAAGAAGGAAGAAAAAGAAGAAAAAAAAGAAGAAAAAGAAGAAAAAAAAGAAGAAGTAAATGAAAATGAAAATGAAGAAAATAATAATGAAAAAAAAGAAGAAGTAAATGAAAATGAAAATGAAGAAAATAATAATGAAAAAAAAGAAGAAGAAGGAAATGAAATTGAAAAAGTAGAAAATGATGAAAATAAAGAAGAAGGAAATGAAATTGAAAAAGTAGAAAATAATAATGAAAATAATGAAGAAGGAAATTTAGAAAAAAAGGACGAAAATGCACCAAAAGAAGAATCAAATGAAAAACAAAAAGAAGCAAAAGCTCCTCCAAAAGAAGATAATGATGAAAATAAAGAAGAAGAAAATGATAATCCATTTACAAAAATAACTGAAATTGATATTGGTTCATATGATTTTGTTTATTTCGATTTGAAAGATTATATTGAAAGTGAAATTGCTAATTCATTAAATTTAGATGATTTAAAAGGTTTTTTTATTTATTTAAAATTAAACACTGCTACTAATATTATTTTAAATGTTGGAAAAGGAGATTGTGATTTTGAAGAATTAAAAAATTTATTAATGTTTCCTGATTTTTATATTTTTGGTAATAAAGATGATGTTTATAATTTAATGAATAAATTTAATGATGAGAAACAAAAAAGAGAAAAGGAAGAAAAAAAACAAAGAGAAGAAGAAGAAAAAAAAAAAAGAGATGAAAAGAAAAAAAAAAGAGAAAAATTTATGGGAATAAAACATAAAAGTAAAAAGAAAAAGAAAAAAGATAATGAATTAGAATATGAAGAACCAGAAGAAATTGATGATAAAAAATTTAAAAAAACAGAAAAAAAAAAGGGAAAAGAAAATAAACAAAAAGAATCAAAAGATAAAAAAAAGGAAAAAAAAGAAAATGAAGAAGAAGAAGAAAAAAAAGAAGAAAATGAAAATGAGAATAATGAAGAAGAAAATAAAGAAGATGATAAAAAAGATAAAAAAAAAGAAAATAAAAAAAATAAACTAGACAAAAGAAAAGTATATGAAATATTTTCATCAGAAATATGTCAAAAATCAATAATTCCCTTTAATGAAAAAATAGGAGTTTTTATTGATGATTTTAAAAAATATATAATAGTAAAAGTAACAAAAGATAATGAGAAACCTGAAATAATAGAATATGATATGAAATGTTATCCAAAATCAAATCCTCATAATATGGAATTAGTAGATGATTATAAGAAAATAATTAAAGAAAATTATGATGAATATAATATGATATTTAATGCTTGTTTATTATCAAAAATTGCTGATGGCGGAACTTCAATAGAAAATATTTTTATTTCTTATATTACTGGAATGGAAGTTGTTAAAAAAATGATAGAATTAAAAAAAAATGGTTTAGAACCTCCTAAAAATTCAAAAAACTTTTATCAAGTTAATATAGGTAAAAATATGGTTGATAAAATTTTTGGTGATTCAGCAACAAAAAAACAAGAAGGTAATTTTGTTTTAGATTGTATTGATAAGAAAAAATCAAGATATAGAGTTTATAATCCACTTTTAGATAAAAATTTAACACCTTTTTTTTCTACTAATTTAAATAAAAAATTTTTACAAACTGGTGGTTTTGTTACTAATAAAGGTTTTATTGTTTATGATAGTGTATATAGAGATACTTTAGGTTCAATTCCAAAGAAAAAAAAAGAAGATATTAAACCAGATGAATTAATTAATACAATTAATGAAATTCAAGTTAGTCAAAATATTCATAATAAAGAGAAAGAAGCACAAGAAGAAACTGTTAGAAAAAATCCTATTTTAAAAACTCAAGTTGCAGCTTTTAAATATAAACCAATTGAATTTGATTTATATCAAACTCAAAAATTACCTCCTATTAAAACTCGTGGAGCTTTTCATAATAGAACTGCTTCTACTAATATGCAAAAAAAAAATGATAATTTCAATAAAACTTCTCAATAAAAAATTTATTTTTTTAGTTAATTTTTAATTATTAATTTATTATTCTATTTTTTTGGTTTTTATTGTTAAAATATTTAAATACATATTAAAAAATATTATTTAAAATAATTATATTAAAATTTTTATATTAAAATTTTTATAAAAATTAAAAACATCATTTTAATAATAAAAAAAAACATAAAATTAATTTAATAACATATAAATAAAAAAAACAATCAAAAAAAAATAATAAAAAAAATGGATAGAGGAAGAATGATTGATCATATTCAAAATGTAAATGCAATGCAAATTGATTCTTTTCGTAAAACTGGAAAAACATCAACTCGTGTAATTCATCCACCAGGAGGTGAAGATCACTGGAATTTAGCATGGGGTTTTGATGAACCAGAACCTCCAAAACCAAAAGTACAAAATAAACGAATGGATCAATTTAAAACAACATTTGAATTACAACAAGAACAAAATTATCCTGCTCAAATGAAAAATAGAAATGTTGTAGAATCATCTGAATTTAGAGAAGCAATGTATAATCAACCTGAAGAAAGATACTTTAAAAATAATAATATTGGAAATAATAGAAATGTTAAAAATTCACCTAAAAATATTGTTTATAATAGACCTGAAGAAAAATATCCTAAAAATATTGTATATAATAGACCTGAGGAAAAATATCCTAAAAATATAAGAAATAATAGAAATGTAAATGAATCACCTGAATTGAGACAAGCAATGTATAATCAAAATGAAGAAAGAAATGTTATATCTAATAGTAAATATAAACCTGTTGAACCTATTGAAAATGAAAATAAGAATATAGTTACTAGGAAATTTTTTAATTCTTTACAAGTTTTAAATAATGATGAAGGAAATAATAATAAAGATGGAAATAATGAAAATGAAGTAAAGAAAAGAAAAGGGTTTGTTGCTACTTTTAATATGTGTTAAGATTTTTATTATTTTTATATAGTTAATTATCTAATTTAGTGTATTCGTTTATTTTATTTGAAAAATTATTAAAACTTTTTATTTTAATTTTTTTTGTTTTCAATTTGGATTTTATTTATTAATATTAAATTATTAAATAAAAAATTATGTTTTGAACTTTTTTCATTAGAAATGATATTTTTTTCATTATAATTTATTATGATTATGATTTAATTTATTTTTCATTTTACTAATAGTACTTTTTTGATCATCAATTATTTTTTGTTGATTTTCTATTAATTGATTTGCGGAATTAAGTTGTTCTTTCATGCAATCAACTTCAGAATGATTAATAATTAAATTTTCTCTTGTAAATTTTAGTAAACAATGTGGACAATAAACTTCTTCTTTCTTACATTTATCAATATGTTTTTTAAATAAATATTTTTTGATATTATCTTTACCACAAAATTTACAAACAATTTTTTTTCCTCCACATACTTTTGTATGTTCTCTACAAAAATTAATATTTCCTTCAAAATCACAAAATTTACATTTATATTTAAATCCATATGGGCAATTTTTAATATGTTCATCATATTTTTCTTTCTCTGAAACAAATTTACAACCCAATTTTGAAAATATACAATTTATTTTAATTAAATTAAAAATATTCAAATATTTTTCTTTTAATGTTATAATTTGACATTTTCTACATTTAAAAGGACATTTCCCTCTTTTATCAATACAACATATACAAATTATTTTTTCTGTATTTGAACACATTATTGGAACAAATGGAATATTTCTACAAATATTACATGTAAATTCTTCAGCTATTTTTTTATGGGATGGGATAATTAAGTTTATTGATATATATTTTTCTATTTCATAAGCTTTTCCTTTTAAATATAATGATTTAAACTCAGAAGTATTTTCATAATCAACACATATAAATAAATCATCTAATAGATTTAAATTATTTTGCTTTTCAAAATAATTGTTATTATACATTTTTTTTAATTTTAAATTAATTAATTGAAAATTTAATTTAGATATATTTATAAATTTAAAACTATTAAAGTAATTTATTTTTTTTAATAGAATTAATCATCTTTTATATTTAATTCATTCAATTTTGAATGTCCTTGACCTTTAAAACCTTTATTTGTATTAATTTTATTTAATTGAATCCATCTTGAAGGTTGGATATTATTATTTATTTCTGTGTTAAAATTGTTAAAATTATAATTTGTTTTATTCATATATTTAATCCCAATATTTTCTCTTTTTTGTTCAATTTTATTTAATTTTTTATTTTCTTGATTAGGATTATTATTATTATTATTTTCATTATTAAAATTATCTAATGTTTGATGAATTAAATTTTCAACATGAGAAGGACTTCTACCTGTTTTTCCTCTATTTCCATAATTATTTTTTTTAATAGGACTAGTTGAAGATGGAGTTAATTTTTTAGTATTTTTTTGATTTATCATTGAAATTTTTGATTTATCAATTGGCGGGACTTTAATATTATTATTTATTTTTATGTTTTGAGGTTGAGTATTATTATTATTTGTATTATATCCATAATTTGTAATATTCCCATGAATAAAATTATAATTATTATTTACTGAGTTTTGATTTAGAGAATTTTTATTATTCGAATTACTAATTATTTCAATTTGATTAAGAATTTCATTTATTTTTGGTTTAATATTTGATTCAATTTCATTTATTTTATTTCCCAATTCTATTAATTTATTATTCATAATTTTATTTTCATTTTTTAAATCAGTTATATTATTATTTTGAATTGATATTTCATTTAAAAATTTTTCCTTTATTAAATATTTTTCAAATAAATTTGTAGTTTGTTCTAATTGACTTGCAGATTCTGAATGCAAAATTACTTTATTTGAATTATTTAAAAAATTTTTTTCTTTTATTTCCAATAAATTATTATTATTTCCTTTTTCTAAATTTTGTTTAATCAAATCAAACCTATTATTACTTTGTTCTAATTCAGATGCCAATTCTTTAATTATATTTTTATTATTTTCTAAATTATTATCATTATTATTATATCTATTATTATTATTATTATTTATTGTAATTGTAAGATTTGAACTATTATCTATAAAACTATCTTCTTTATTATTAATTGAACTATTTTCAGAAACAATCCTTTTAATATTATTTATTCTATCATCTTTAATATTTTTCTTTTTTTTATTTTCAATATCTAGGCTTTGACTTTGTCTTAATTGATTTGTGGAATCATTTCTTTTAAAATTAAAACTTAAAATGTCTTTTTCATCTTTAGTTAATTTTAAATCTCTTTCATCAAAAGAATTTTTTCTTTTACGTGTTATTTTTTTTACTACATTTTTAATTTCTTTTTTTTGAACATTATTTCCTAAATTTTTTCTAAAACGTACATCTTTAATAAATTCTGCTAATTCAAAAAATTTTGTTCTAATAAATCCAAAATCTTTTTTGAATTCATTAAAAGAATTAATATTATTATTACTAATAATTTTATAATTCTCAACTTCTTTTTTAAAAAGTTCATTTATTTCTTCTTTAATTTTAAGAATTTTTTCCCAATCTTTAGATAAATCTAAAGATTTTTCTTTTAATTCAATTGCATATTTTGTATTTTCAATTCTTAATTCCATCATTTTTTCATTAACAATTTCTATCATATCTTTACAATTTCTTTCTGTTTTTGCACCAATTTCATTTGAATATTGCATATTAGTTTTTATACTATTATCAATCATAATTTGGAAAGTCTTTATTATTCCTTCCAATTTTTCTTTATAACTTTTTAAGTCTAAAATATTTCTTTCTTTAAAAGAATTTAATTTACTAAATTGGTTTAAAGTATCTTCAATGAAATCTTTACAATTTTTATATTTACAATAATTTCCAATAACTCCTGGAATAACAAAATTGTCTAAATATATTTTATCATATTTTTCTATTGCCTTATTTAAATCCATTTTAAGTGTACTTATTCTTATTTCATGTGTTGTTATTTGATCTGTGGTTCTAGCAACAAATGCATTATAACCTTTTAATTCATCAAATTTTGTATTAATTTGAGCTTGTGATGATAAAATTTCAGAATATTGAGAATTTATTCTTTTTGTTATTGCATCATATTCATTTTCTTGTTTTGATATTTCTGATTTATAATTTTCTATTTTTTCGTCTATCTTTTTATTATTTTCACTTATTAATGATAAAATTTCTTCTTTAAATTTATTTAAATCTTCTGATAAATTTGAACTTGGGAGAAATTTCGTTGGAATTTCAATTGATTTATTAATAATATCAGGTTTAAATTCTGACATTAATATTATTTTTTTATTTGTTCACATTATTTTTTTATGAAAATAAACAAATGAATAATCTTCATAAAATTATATTGATATATTATTTTTAAATTGAAAAGAATTATAAATTTTGTTTAATCTATTAAATACCAAAATAATAAGAAATTTATTTATGTATTATTATAAGAAAAAATAAAACTTGTAATTTGAATGATAAATAAATTAAATTTCTTAATATTAATTTGCATATAAATTTTGATAGAAAAATATGAGTAAAAAAATCTATTAATATTATACATTTATACGTAATTTTATGATAATTAAGTAAAAATTATAAATAATGGAAGAAGATATTAAACCTCGAATATTTAAATATAAAATTTATTCTGATAAAAAATCATTCAAATCATATTTAAGAGAAGTATGGAAAGATCTTAAAAACCGAACACCATCAAGAAATATTCAAAAAAGTGAAAAAATAAAAGGAATTACATTTGAAATTTTTTTAAATTTTTATTCTTTACCATTATTAATTTCAAAGAGATTATTCAAAGTAATGAATAATTCCCTTTTTAATGTATTATTAATTGATGATTTTGTGGAAGGAATAACTGACTTGTTTTATTATGATGAAAAAGAATATAATATCTTTTCCGAATTATATAATGAAAAAGAATCAAAATTAATTTTTAAAATATGTGATTTTGATAATGATGGTTATATAACTAAAGAAGATATTAATTTAATAAGCTTATATATTCCTTTTCCACAAGGAATAATTAATGAAAAATTATTCTTAAATAAATCAACAATAAATTATGAAAATTTTATTAGTCCTTCTAATAAATTATTTTATCAATATATTTTATTATTTTTATTAAAAAATACTCCATTTCATAAATTTTGTTTGAGTGTTTATGAAAAACAAATTAACTCAAATGATAATGAAAAATTAGAAAATAGAAGACGTTCAATTTCAAGTAAAAATACTCTAAATCAAATAGAAGATAACCCAAGAAGAAAAAATTGTTTTAATGAAATACAACCAAATGAAAAAATCATATCATTAGGATATAATAATAATTTACAAAATTATTTTGAATATTCAATGCTTTCATGTCCAAATTTATTAATTGAAAATTCTCAAATTAATAATCAATATAATTTTACATTCAAAAATATTAATAATTCAAAAAGATATGAAACTGAATCTTCATTTGGAAGAAATTCAACAACAATGAGTTCTTACTTTACAAATGATATTGATTTTAATTATACTCATAATAATTATTTTGAGCAAAAACACACTTTAGAAAATAAAAAAAATTCAAATTTAAAAAATATAAATTATTTGGAATATAATGAAAGTGAAGATGAAAATTATTATGAAGAAGAAAAAATTAATTTTGATGATATTATTGTACCTCAACAATGTGGTTATTTATTCAAGCAAAGTAGTAGAAATGGTTTATTTAAAAAAACATATTATAAATTATGTGGTAAGGATTTATATTTTTTCTCTAACTGTGATTCTTTGAAACATGAAGGAATGCATATTTTAATAAATGTATTTATTAAAGAAGATTATAATCCAGTTTATATTAATGGAAAATTATATTATCCTTTTTCAATTATTTATTCAAATCATGAAAAAATTTATTATGCTCCTGATAATGAAAGTAAAAATAAATGGGTTATTAAATTAAAGACTGCTATTAATTATGAAGATTTGAATGATAAATTTATTATAGGAAATCAAATTGGAAAAGGGAGATTTGCTTCTGTTTATTTAGGAATTAATAAAAAGACTAATAAAAAAGTAGCTATTAAAATTTTGAATAAAAATGAAATGGATGAAGAAGATATAAAATTAACATATAATGAAATTGAATTATTAAAAATATGTAAAAATGAAAAAAAAATTGTAAATTTATATAAAAATTATGAAAATGAAAATTATTTTTATTTAGTATTAGAATATTGTGAAGATACATTATTTAATTATTTACAAGAAAGAAATTTCTTAATCCCAGAAAAAGATGCAAAAAAAATAATATTAAAATTATGTGAAATAATATCATATTTACATAAAAAAGGAATTTGTCATCGTGATATAAAAATTGAAAATATTTTATTAATAGAAAAAAATAATATTAATAATATAATATTAAGTGATTTAGGTTTAAGTACTTTATTATATAATAATGAGAAAAAGAATGAACCTTATGGAACAATTACTTATGTTGCTCCTGAAGTATTAAATAAAGAATTTTATGATAAAAAAATAGATTGTTGGTCTTTGGGAGTAATAAGTTATTTATTATTAGGAGGTTGTTTACCTTTTAATAGTGAAAATAATGAAGAAATATTCCATTCAATTCTTTTAATTGAACCGAATTATGAAAATCTAATTAATAGAGGAATTTCA
This sequence comes from Isotricha prostoma, assembly GCA_023807205.1. Taxonomy (NCBI): domain Eukaryota; phylum Ciliophora; class Litostomatea; order Vestibuliferida; family Isotrichidae; genus Isotricha; species Isotricha prostoma. Next base: position 12,578 of record JAJMZS010000503.1, on the reverse strand, counting down.
TATATTGGAATTAATTTCGTAAAAAAATTATTAAATAAAAATCCTAATAATAGATTAAATATTGAAGAAGCTTTGAATGATATATATTTGAAATCTAATTAATATGATATTAGATGCTATAAATAATAATTTGTAAATTAATTGTATTAAATGAAATATTTATTATCTGAAAAATTATTAGATAAATTTAATAATTGTTGATATCTTTAATAATTTATTAAAAAACGATAATATTATTATATGAAATATTGAAAATTAAATATTAATTCAAACTATATAATTTCCCTAAATATAGAATTATATCACCAATAATATTAAAAAATATATAAGAGTTGTATTTATATAAAATAAATTAAATTTTAAAATTGAATATTGATTGTATAGAATAATAAATTTTTATAATATTTTTAAATTAAATAATTAATAAAAAAAAATAACAGAATGGCTTTTGTAATGCGTTCAGAACGTTTCACATCAAAAATAGATGATAATATATCAGGTCCAGGTTCATATGATTTAATAAAAGATTCAACATTAAAAATAAACACAGAACCAGAAATACCATTTTTTTCATCATCAAAAAGAAATCCACAATACATTAATAAAGATAGTTTATTTAATCCAGGGCCTGGTTATTATGAAAATAATAATCAAGATCTTCCATTTTATCAAAATAATTATAAATTAAAAAGAGATCGTTCAGCACAATTACAAAAATTTATTGTTTATGATGCATTTAATTTAAATAGTTTAAATAAATTAAAAAATAATGGAAATAATCCAGGACCAGGTTCTTATAATATTCCAAATACTTTTGGTAATATACCAAAATATCTTTTAAATAGAAAAACAAATTTAAGTACTGGAAATATAAATAATAGAGCAATATCTGCATTTGAAGATAGGAGAATTATTTCAATTCCAAATAAAAAAATAGATTATGGTTATGAAATTGATGATAATGGTGAAATTTATCATTCAAATAATCCTTATAATTTATCTCCAAAAAGTAATAAAAAAATTTCTTTTAAATCTAATCAATCAAGAAGAAATTTAATTACTTCTGCAAGGAAATATTCATCTAAATTTACTAATGTAAATACAATTTCCGATGACGATAATGATAATTCAATTGAAAATTCAATTTTAATGAATAAATATAATAATATTGAAAGTAAAGTTTTAAATCCAAATAATAAAGTTTATAGTAAAAAAGAAAGAGTAAGAAGTAATTATTTAATTAACGAAGAAAATTTAATGAATAGTGATTTATCTTTATCAGATAAAATGGATGTTATATTAAATTCTTCTGATTTTCAAAATTCACCTGGACCAGGATATTATTCTTCTATTGACCCTGAAAAACAAAATTATATTAAAAAAAGAAATTTACAAAGTTTTGGTTCTTTTGCAAAAAGATTTCCAGAAAATAAAAATATTAAAAAAAAAGATTATGATTCATTTAATGAAAATTATAATGATGATATACAAAATATTGAAGAAAATAAAGAAAAATATTTTAATAGGAGGAAAATAGATAAATTAGGAATTGCAAGAGATAAAAAACATGAAAAACAATTGATAAATAGAAGAAAAGAAGAAATATATGATTATGTTGGACCAGGAAGATATGATATAAATAATAATCATTTACAACAAAAAAGTTGGAATAAAAATTATGATCAATTTGGTTCTTTTTCAAAAAGATTTGAATATAATGATAATGAATCTATTCCTGGTCCTGGAGATTATAATATTAGACAACCATTTTTAAATGAAAAAAAAATTATTCAAATTAAAAAACCTAATAAAATTACTCATAATTTAAATGAAATAAAAACAATTGACTTTGTACCTGAAGAATCAATGTTTAAAAATAAAAAAAAAGAAAAAAAGAAAAATATTTTAATTAATTCAGTTGAATATATGTTAAATGATAATAAAAAAAGTAAATTAAGACCATTTAATTCAATAAAATTAGAAAGAGAAAAAATAATAAAACAAAAATTTTTAGATAGGAAAATACAAGAAGAGAAAAATAAATCAAATATTGGTCCAGGTTCTTATAATGTTGCATATAGTGATTTTGAAAGAAATAAAGGTTTAATTTTTTCAAAATCACCAAGATTGGTTTCAGAAAAAAATTATTTTGATAGTGAAGATAATGTTGGACCTGGTGCTTATTATAAAGATCGTTATGGAGATTGGGTTAAACCATCACATAATGTTTTATTTGTTTAATTTATTTTTTATATGCTTTTTATTGTTATAATATTTTGATTTTTAAATGAGATTTTAAATATAATTTAGTTGAAAAAAATTAATTTTACTCTAAAATCTCTTTTTTCTCTCTCTTCAAGAAAAAATTAAATCTTCATTATTATTTTCTATAATATAATACCAACCAAAATATTATTTTTTTATTTAAATTTCTAATAATATTAATTATCTTTCTTTTTATCATAATAAAGATGATCAATGCCTTTTCCTTTTTCAATTAATAATCTTTCATCATTTAAAGTATAAAATGATGTATTTTAATCTTCAGCTCTAAAAATAGAAAGATTTACATATATATTTAAATTATATATTTCTTTTCATGTTATTGATAAAATATCTTATGTTTTTCAATATATCGGACTTTCATAATTATCCTTTTGTAATTTTTTATTTAGATTAAATTCATTTTTATTTAAATTAAAAATATAAAAAATTTTACTTATATAATAATCTCAATGGTAATATAAAATATCATATAACCATTTTTTTATATTCAATAATGTTTCTTAAGTAATTTTATGTAATATTTTTATTAATATAATTATAAGTATTATATTATTTATACTTTCAATTTTTTTAATAGTAAAAAGATTATAATTAATATTTTAATTTAAAATCAAATTTTTTTAGTTAATTCTATCTAATTTATTTAATTTTTAAAAATGTAATATTTTTAAAAAATTGATTTTATATATTCAAAATGATTTATTGAAAACTAGGATATTGTTGTTGCATTGGATTTGGTGCTTGTTGATATTGTTGTTCCATTGGGTTTGGTGCTTGTTGATATTGTTGTTCCATTGGATTTGTTTGTTGTTGATATTGTTGTTGCATTGGATTTGGTTGTTGTTGATATTGTTGTTGCATTGGATTTGGTTGTTGTTGATATTGTTGTTGCATTTGTTGTTGTGGCATAAAATCACCTGCTTGACCAACTGATATTGGTAAAATACATCTAGGTCTTGAATCAGCTCCTGTCATTGATTCAAAATATGCAGTTGCTTTAACATTATATTCAATTTTAATTAAATTTGCTAAGCAAGTAGGAATATACAAATTAATATCATCCTTAGAAGTTAAAGGTTCAGGTTTTCCAGAAACACTATATCTTGATAATCCTTCTTCTCTCAATGTAATAGAAAAACTAAGATTTTGAGTAGAACCTTTAGGAACATTACATTTAAAATCTTTAGAATTAATACTTTCATCATAATCTAAATGTACAGTTTGTTTTGAAGGTATCAAATGAACAATTCTATGAATACTAATTTTAACTGAAGTAACATCCATATCTCCTTTACTATTATCAACAGTAGCAGCAATAGGAATATTTTCATTAATACAAAAAGTATTTTTTGGGATAGAACAATTTAAACTTGTTTTTCCTTTACCCATAAGACCCCATTTATAAACAGTAACTTCAGAAAATGAAGTTAAAGGAGTATTCAGAATCAAAGGAACTGCTTTTATATGAAGGAAAGCATCAGTAATTTCTGGTTTATTTGTATTACAACCAACTAATTCAGAAGTCAAAATATATCTTACATATCCTCTAATACCATATTTTGGAAATTCTACTGAAGGGAAAGGAATATTATAAGTATACATTGTAAATGGAATTGGATATGTACCTGGTTGAATTGATAAAAGTTCTGTGTTTTGATTTAAAAATTGACGAATATTAATTGGGATTTGAAATAAAGAACCTGTATTTAATTCTTCATTTAATTTTGGATTGTTGTTAGAATCATATGTACTTTGATACCATCCTTCTGCTATTGTTAAGTATAAGATTAGGTCACGAAAAAGTAAGGGATTTTTTATTTTGAGTATTACTTTTCCTGTTAATGCTTCACCTATAAAAACTGAGGGGTTTAGTAAGGAAAATTCAATTAATTCAGATTGACGAAGCCCTGAATCAGTAGTACCCATTTAATTTTAATAAATGATAATATTAAATTATTTTAATTTATATTTGCTTTAAATATTTTGATTTGTTAAATAGTTTTAAAAATTAAATAAAATCAAAAATATAAAAATTTGATTTTAATTGTTTTAAAATTAATCAGTTTTAAATAAAAAATTTTTATTTCAAATATATATTAATAATCATATTTGAAAAAACTGATAATTTTTAAAAATGATTTACTATTTAAGAAGGACAAAAATATAATTAAAAAGAATATGAATAAATTCCAAAATAGCTAAACTAAATTATATGTTATTCTTGATAAGCTCATATAATGTAATATAATTATTTTCAAAATATTTTAAATAAAAATTATATTAAAGAATTATAATATTTTTAAATATTAATCATTTAAAATTTATTCACAATTGAGAGATAGAAAGTTAAAAAAAATAATATAATGTTAAAAAAGTAAAAAATATAATTCAAATTAGTTAGAAAAAATAAAACTATAACTTTAACCAAAATGTTTGAAAATGAAATAAAATAAATTATTTAATAGTTAATAATAATACTCATATAAAAATAGATTAAAAATTGTAAAAAAGAACAAATTAAAGTTATTTAATTAAAATATTAATTGAAAGAAATAAAATTATCTATTATTTAAGAATAAAAAAACCAAATAAAAGTCAGTTAAAATGGTTAATAAAAATAATTTTTTTGAAAAAAGTAATTTTAAATTCTCATATTTAATGATTTGGGTTCTAAAATTTTAGAAAATATTTTTGAAAAAAAATCAAAAAAATATATATATATCATAATTTTATTCTATTGATTTATTTCTAAAATAATATTAATTTATGTTATTTATTTTAAATTTAATTATCAATTAAACTTCACTTTTAGTTAAATATGATTTATGATAAATAAATTCTTTATTCTATTATTAGATTAAAACCAATTTTTAATTAAATATAAAATATTATGTAATTATTTACAAATCATAAACAATAAATAATCTATTACATTTTAAATATATTAAATGAACTATACAAATAATGAATCATCTAGACAATTAATAAATGATTCAATATTTTTTGTTTATAAATCACCTAAAAATTTACTGAAAAGAAAAATTAAAAGATCAATATCAATTAATAGTATTATATCAAATTCTTTGTCAATTAAAATAGGAGAAAATATTGGTCAAAATAAAGAGACCAATTCAAAAAATAATATCCTTCACATTAAACACTCACAAAATGTATTATCTAATAAAAATGATGAAAAAAATAAAACAACAAATATAAAAAATTTAAAAACCATTGAAAATGAAAATTTAATAAATGATATTCAGCAAGAATTAAATAATATTACAAATAATTCGACTCAAGAACAATCCAATGAATGTTATAAAGTTCAATATTTAGTTCCTAAAATATTTCATTCTGAAATTAAAATTAATTTACAAGAATATTTCGATAATTTATGTGCATTAATGACTGAAATAACAAAATTAATATTGAAATTAAATAATTTAAATTATAATTGTTTTGATAATATAAAATTTTATTATGTTCAATTATCCCAAAAAACTGGAGAAATTTTGAATTTAGTAGAAAAAATAACCGAAAATTTAAAAGAATATAAAGAAAATATAATATCATTAGGTTTAGTTTTTGAAAAATTTGAAAAAGAATTTGAAGAAAAAAAATTCAATGAACTTTTAAAAGATTTGAATGCGCTAAAAAAAATTTACCAACATGAATATAACATTTATAAAGAAAATATTATGATTTACGAAAAAATTAATAAAGCAATCCCTTATTTATGTAATCAAATTTTGATTAATACTGAAAATAAAAAAAAATTATCAAATATAGAAAAAAAAATAAATGAATTATTGAATAATAATTAAATATTTGTTATATATATTAAAATCCATTTTATAAAATGTAAAAAAGAACAAAATTAATAATTTTTTATCATTAATATTTTGATATTTAATAATTTTTTACAATATATTTTCATTTTAATCTAATTCGATAAATAATTAAGAAAAAAATGAAAAATTTTTTTATTAATATTGATTTATTTGGATATTCTCCCACATTAAGTATATTAAAGCAACCATATTATCAAACATTTTTTGGTGGAATTTTAACATTATTATTAATTTTAACAGGACTTGCGACAATAATTTTTTTTTCTTTACAACTTTTTGAAAAAGATTCACCTTCAGTTAATTTATCAACAGATATTTTTCCAAATCCCAAAAAATTAGATTATTTTAATAATTTTGAATTTATTATTGGAATTCAAAATAGTGATTATATTACAGAAATAAATGAAAAAATTTTTCAAGCAGAAGGATCATTATTTAAAACTATTGTAAATGATAGTGGAATTTATAATATAAAAAAATCCATTTTATTAACATCATGTGATAAAGCACTTAAAAATAGTAGTAATGAATATCTTTTTTCTCATTTAAATTTAAAAGGTTATTATTGTATTTCTCCAGAAGAAAAAGAAGAATTATATATAAAAGAACATTGGGGAAATGATGGTTTTTCAATGATACAAATTAAATTTGTTGATTGTGATAATTCAACTGGAAATTGTGCATCTAAAGAAGAAATCACAAGTTTTTTACATTCTGCAGATTTGTCTTTTTATATTATTGATAATTTAGTAAGTACAAAAAATTATAAACAACCTTTTACTAGAACTATAAATGAGAGATCTCTTAAAGTTTCAGAAAGTTATAAAGTATCATTAATCCAATATATAAAACATATAAGAATTGAAAATGATGATAATTTAATATTAACCTCAAATCATTCTATGAATTCTTTTACTTTAGGAGAATTTATGTCTAATATTGTTTTTGAAAGAGATTCAGAAACATTTATGAGTCTTTCAATTGAATTAGATAATATAATTGAAAAATTTCAAAGAAAATATTATAAAATCCAAGATCTTGCTGCTCAAGTTGGTGGTATTATTAATGCACTTTATATGGTTATTTTTATTATATTAAAATTATATGAAAAAAATAGTTATTTTGAATACTTAATTAATAATTTTTTTGAAATTAGATTAGAAGAATTTCAAAGAAATATTTCAATAAAAAGTTATAGAAAAAGTTTTAGTCATAAAAAAAAGGAGTCTTTAGATAGTAATAAGTATCTAAATTCTAAACCAACTAATAATACTAATTCTCCGGGTAGTAATTCAAATAATTCTAATTTGAATACAAATGGAAATTTAAATAATACAATGACTAGTGAGAATAAAACTAATAAAAAAAATAATAAAAATGGAAAAATTCATTTTTCTTTTTTTGATAAATTATTCCTATTAAAATTGGCTCCTCAATTCTCAACAGCAAGAAAAAATAAAATAGATGAAATTTATTTTAAAGGAACTGAATATATTATGCATAATTTAGATGTTATTACTCATTTAAGAAGAGCTCATTCTTCTGATATGAAATCTGATTTGTTAATGGGAGATGAACAAAAAAAAATATTTGAATATATTACAAAACCAATTTTATCATTATCTTTTTTGGGAACAAGATATAATATTCATAATTTACCTAATAAAATTAGACAAAAATTATTAGCTCAAAATTCAATTGTTGGAAATTTAGAAGATAATAATGAGATTGATGAAAAATTAGATGATGATTTTCCACCATCAAAAAAAAAAAGCAATAAACATAAAAAATAATAAATTACTTTTTATTATTATTTCTATATTAGTTTTTTTGTAAAACTATTGAAACAATTTTTATTAATAGGTTATATCATATATTTTTAAAAAAAAAATAATAAAATGATATATTATTTATAAAAATTATTTATTAAATATAAATAAACAAAATATTTCATTAATTATTATGTTTTTCTATTTTATATTTTTTTCATTATATTTTCCAAGTTTTATATGTATATTTCAATTAGAATTCTATAAAAAAAATAATACAAATTATACATTTGAAAATGATATTATGCAAGTCAATTATTTTTCAAAATTATTAGTAGGAACTCCTTTATTAGAAATTGAATCATTAATAACTTTAGAAAGTAATTCTTTATATATAACAGAAGGTTTAATTTATAATTCAAAATCTTCATCTTCTTATTTAAGTTTAAAGCCAGAAGAAGGTAGATTTAATAATGAAAAGTTTGAAAGAGGAATTTTATCTTCTGAATCATTTTGTTTAGATAATATTAATAAAAAACAAAGTAAAATTGAAAAAATCCAATTTATGTTAGTAACAAAAACTCCTCATTATAATACTCAATTCCCAATGAGTATTGGTTTAAAAACTAAAGATAATCAGATAAAAGATTATAATTTAATATATCAATTAAAGAAAAATAATTATATTAATTCATATTCATTTACAATAAAATTTGAAAATGAAAATAAAGGAAAAGTTATAATAGGTAATTTACCTCATGAATATGAACAAGATAGGTTTTATGAAGGTGCATTTAGATACACAAATTTAGTTGTTGATTCAAAAGTTCATTATTGGAAATTTAATATAGAAAATATTTATTGTGAATATGATAAAATTGAAAATAATAGAGATATTGAATTATCAATGAATTATGGTGTTTTTGTTGGAACCTTAATTTATAAAGATATAATATTTAAAAAATTCTTTGAGGAAAGAATTAAAAATAAAATATGCCAAATAAATGTGATTCAAGGAACAAATTATATTTATTTATCATGTAATAATAATTTAGATATTACAAAATTTCCTATTTTAAAATTCAATAGTAAAATTTTGAATTATACTTTTGAATTTGATTATAATGATTTATTTAAAAAAACAAATGATGGAAATTATGTTTTTTTAATAGTATTTAATCATTTTTTTAATTCAAAATGGACTCTAGGAGTTCCATTTTTAAAAAAATATCAAATGATTTTTGATCAAGATAGAGCAATAATTGGTTTTTATATTTATACTAAAGAAAATAATAAAACTATAAATATCCCAAAAATTATATCCATAATATTTCTTTTTATTATTATTATATTAATTGGTTTATATTTAAGAAGTTTATTACAAAAAAGAAGAAAAATTAGGAATAATGAAATAGATGAAAATTATGATTATATTCCTTATAAAATATAAGTATAAATGATTATTAAAATATTTTATATTTATCATAAAATTAATTTAATATTTTTATTTTATAAATTAATTAAAAAATATATTAAAAAATTCTGTTTAATTATTATAAATAAATATGGCAACGGCAACTGTTGAAAATACAAAAACCACTCAGAAAAATACATTATTTCAATGTCCTCAATGTAATTTAGTTCCAGAGATGATATTTAAATTTAAAAATGGTGAATTATTTGTTATTTGCAAATGTGAAAATAATCATATTAATTCAGTTCCTTTAAAGGATTTTATGAGCCCATTGAAAGATAAAAAAAGTATCTTTAAATCATTTAGTAGTTTTTTTTTTTCAAAAATTTTTTCTGAAAAAAAAAAGGAAGATACAACAAATAAAGAATTATTTATAAAAGAATGTTCAATTCATAAAAATAGTTATGATTCTTATTGTACAAGATGTGATAAAAACTTATGTTATATTTGTAATGAAGAGCATATAAATCATAATATACTTTCTTTTTTTGAAATTATACCTGATAAGAGTAAATTGGAAAAATTAGAAGAAAATATTTTAAAATCAACTGAACAATTAGAATTAATTGGGCAACAAATGGATGAAATAATTAATGAAACCAAAGAATTTTTAGATTCACTTCATGAAAAATATAATGAATTTAAACAATTAAATTTATTAGAAATGAAATTAGTTCAAATTATTAAAGACCAATATATAAAAAATCAAAACAATCAATTAATAAATTATGAAATGATTCAAAATATAAATAATGTTCTTTCTTTTTCAATTAATAAAATAAATTATGACCCATTATTACATCCTTTAGAAAAAAGTAAAATACTAAGTGATTTTTTCAAAGGAGATAATTACTTTATAAAAGAAAAAATAATAAAATCAATAATAAATCGTTTTGTAATAGATTTTAAACTTTCTAAAACGGTAAGAGAACATGTAAATCAAATAAATCAAATAAAAATATTCCCAAATGGTAGAATAATAACAGGTTCAGCAGACAAATCATGTAAAATTTTTGAACCAATAAAATATACTTTAATTCTATCAATGAATGACATTCATACTCAACCTGTAACAGGAATAGCAATTTTAGATAATAATCATTTCGCTACATCTTCAAAAGATAAAAGTATTAAATTTTGGTATCTTAATAATAAACAATATAATTTATTAGAAACAATATCAAATGCTCATAGAGAAACATTACGTAGTATAACATATTCAAAACATAGAATTTTAATGTCATGTTCAAATGATCATAATATTAAATTATGGAAAGAAGTTTCTAAAAATAAACATCAATGCATTACTATATTAAGTAATAATTCTTGGGTAGAAGCAGTTTTAGAATTAGATAATTCAAATTTAGTTTCTGGTGGAAGTGGAGGAATTAAACTTTGGAAATATCCAACTTATGAAATAATTTTTTCTATTAATAATGCTAATGTTTATGCTTGGAATGCTATTAAAATATTAGATGATGATAGGATTTTATGTGGTGGTTCTAATGATGGTATTATGAAGGTTGTTAGTATTAAAAAAAAAGCAATAATTAAAACTATTAATGTTTATAAACAAGTTTGGTCTATTTTAGTTTTGAATAATGGTATTTTCTTATCAGCTGGTGTAGATAAAAATATTAGGATTTTTAGAAGTGATACTTATGAATGTATTAGAAAAATAAATAATGTTCATACTGGAGATATTATGGGATTTACTGAAGTTAATGGTAATTCTATTATGTCTTTTGCTTGTGATTCCACTTTTAAAATATGGAATTTTTAAAATGTAATTTGAATAGTTTAAGAATTTTTTATAGAGGAAAATTTGTTTTTTATTCAATAAATTTATTATTTTTTTTATTATTTTTTTTTAATAATAATGAATTTAAATTAATAATGAAAATTGTACCTTAAAATCTAAAAGTAAAAATAACTAAATAAAAAAAGATATAAAAAAATAAAAAAAATGAATACTCCTCCCCAAATAGCTCAAAACTATATATCAATAGGAGAAAAAAAGGCCAAAACTGAATTTATAAAGACATTAATCCTAGGAATGTATGCAGGTTTATATATAGGTTTAGGAGCATTATGTTCCTCAATAGCATCTTATAACGTTACACCAGAAGCAATTGGTAGAATTTTTCAAGGAATTGTATTTCCAATAGGACTTTATTTGGTTTTATGTTCTGGTGCAGAGCTCTTTACAGGAAATTGTCTTCTTATAATTCCATTTCTTACTAAAAATATAACAATATTAGAATTACTTAAATCATGGTTAACTGTTTATTTAGGAAATTTCATAGGAGCAATTTTTTTATGTGTATTAGTTTGTTATGGTCATATTCTTGATTTATATGAGAAAAAATTAGCAGAAGTTGCTGTTAATTTAGCTTATAAGAAAGTGAATATGAGTTTTGGAGATGCTTTTGTTAAAGGAATTCTTTGTAATACTTTAGTTTGTCTTAGTGTTTGGACTAGTTTAGGTTCTAAGGAATTAAGTGGTAAAATTTTAGCTTTGTGGCCTCCTATTTTTTTATTTGTTAGTTGTGGGATGGAACATTCAATTGCAAATATGTATTTTATTCCTGTTGGTCTTATGGCAAAAGAGGAATATAATGTTGATAAAAATGGTTTGAACTGGGGAATGTTTTTTTATAAGAATTTACTTCCTGTTACTCTTGGAAATATTTGTGGTGGTGGGATTATCGTTGGCATTGGGTATTGGTTTATTTATTTAAAAAATGACAATTCCGAAGAAAAAGAGAATAAAAATATAAATAGTAATGAAAAATATAATAATAATATGTTCAATGAAAAAAATATGAAACAAGAAGAAGAAAAAAAACTGATATTTAAATTATTGATAGATTTACTTTATATTTATTATGATATTCATTATTTTGTAATTATTTTTTTTATTTAATTTAATTAATATTATAAAAATGATGATTTAATTTTCTTATAATTTTTTTATTACCATTCATTCAATTTTAAAGTTTAAGAAAAATAAATATATGTTCATTATTTTATTTTTTAAAAAAAAATTATTCTTAATTTTAATAAAATTAATAATAATTTTTGTTTTATTAATGAATATTTTTTAGTCATTATTAATTAATCATTTTTATTTGAAATATAAAACATATTAATGGGGATTGGGGATTGGGGATTGGGGATTGGGGATTGGGGATTGGG
>JAJMZS010000502.1:0-28630 GCA_023807205.1 Isotricha prostoma | reverse complement strand
ATAAACTCAAAAATACTTTCAATTAATTTTCAAATAAATCTAAATTTATATTTAATTTTTTTATTTTTATAAAAATAATTTTCTTTAAATATAATCAATTAAAGATAAATAAATTATAATAAATGTGATTATTTCAATTAAAAAATCAAAGATTAAAATTTAATGATTTTACTATTCACTGTTATTTTATATAAAATGAATATTAAAAATTTTTTTTAAGTTGAATAAATATAATTTATTTTAAATGTTTCATTTAAAAAATCGAAAGGATTAAATTGGATTTAAATTAATATAAATTAAAAAAGAAATAAGCAAGAGCAAAATTATACATTTTTTCATATTATTCTTTTCAATAAATCAAATTAAATTAATATAATTTTAAAAAATATTTTTTTTATTTAAAAAATATAAATTTAAATTAATTATTTATGAATTATATAAATTGAATAAAAAGCAAATACAACCTCTATCATATTGATATTATGCAATATTAATATAATAATAAAATAATTATAATGGCTAAAAACCTTTTTTAATTATTTTTTATAAAAATAAAACGTTTAAATTTAAAAATATCTTTTTAAAATTTTCCCTTAAGATTGTATTTAACGCCAATAAATTTTTACAGATAATAAATTAAATTAAAATATTTTACCTAATACCATTAATAAAGATAAAATACTTTTTCTTTATTTTACAAATCCCAAAAATATTATTTTTTTGATATCATTTTACTTAAACCAATTTTTCCTTGTATTTTTGAATAACAAATTTCCAAGGGTTTATTTATTTCAAATTCATTTGAATTAATTTTATATTCCTTTATTCTTTTATTTAAATTTATTATACTTTTATAATTAACTAAATTTACAAAAGCAAAACCAAAATTTTTATTGGTATTTTTATCAAAAGGTAAATATAAATAATTTATATTTCCAATTCCATTTAACATTTCTTGAATATATAGTTTAGTAAAAGATTTTGGAATATTTTTAATTATAACAGATGTTCTTTTATCTTCTCCTTTTTCTATTTTTTCTAAATAAATTGAATATTTATTATTTTGTTTTTTTTTATACATCAAAAAAAAATCTTTAAATCTACTTTCTTTTGGTTGATTATATTTTGGAAATAATAATTTTGAAATTATTTCATATTTTGTTATCATTAATCGATTTAATATGTTTTTTAAATAAATAAATTTATATCTTTTTAATATTTAAGTATAAATGTTGAAAATTTATTAAAATTTTTCTAAACTAATCATCATTGTACTTGATTTTATTTTAAATTTCAGATTTTGAATTCTCTATGAAAAATAAATATAATTAATGAATTAAAAAATCGACTCATATTTTCCAGTTGAATATGAAATTTTATTTAGTATTTATAATAGTCTAGTTTAATTTTTAATACCTATTATGAGTTTTTAATTAATTGGATTTTATTTAAAAAATTAGAATATATATTAAATAAAAAGTTTTTGGTTTATTATAAAATTTAATTTTAAGTATTAAAAATATTTAAAATACTTTATCTTTATTATTTTTTTTTTCTTTATAAAAAAATATATAAAGGTTAATGAAAAGATAAATATATGAAAAATTCACAAAATATTTCTTAATTTTTTTGTTAATCTATAAAAGATATTTTTATTTGAACATTTATTTTATCAATTAATTTTTCATTCTGTCTCCTTAATAGAGATATGGAAAAGTGTGATTAATTTGAAAAAAATTTACTCTCAAAAAATATATAATGCATAATACATAATTAAAAATAATTTCTATATAAAATAATTTAATTTGATTTAAAATAATAATTATTATGAATTCATTAATTTAATTTATAAATATATTAAAAATAAATTAAAAAAAATTATTAAAAATAAAAAAATAAAATATTTTTATTATTAAAAATATATTTAACATTATTATTTTTTTTCCTGTTCAGCAATATCTTTTAACAAAACATCTCTAGAATGTAAAATCTGTTCAACAATTCTGTCATTTTCATGATCAACATATCTTCTTTTACTTTTAGTTTCTTGATTTAATCCTCTAATTAATTTATCTTGTTGAATATCTTTTAAAATATTATTTGCTTTTCTCATTCCATCAAAATAATTATGTTTTTGTTCTTCAAAATCAAAATTTCTTAAAATTTTATAATCATCATAATATCTTTTAATATTATCATCACTTACAGCAACAGAAATTTTATTTAAAACATTATCCATATCTTCTAATTCTTTTATACGTAAATCTTTATCAGGAAATTTTCTTTTAATTTCAATTTTTTTTTTATTTTTTCTTCTAATAAATAAAGGAGAAGTAGAAAAATTATTATTATTATTACTTATTTCAGTAGAAATAGTAGGATTATTTTTTTTTTTTAATTTTTCATTTTTATCATTTATAAATTTTTCATATTGTTTTCTATAATAATTAGGACTATTAATTGTTGCTAAATCTTCATCAATATGTTTAGATAATTTTTCTATATCTTCATTTATTGCAGGATCTGCTTTTCTTAAAATATTTAAATTTCCTAAATGAATAATTGGATTAAAATTTAAAAAAGCTCTATTTAATTGCTTTCTATAATTTTCATTTATATATTTAAAATTAACTGGATTTTTTTTATTATTTTCATTTATTGCAATTTCATCTTTTATTTCTTGACTTATTTTATTATTATTTGATGGTAAAGTTTGACTTCTTAAATTTGATTTATTTATTTTTTTAGATGTGCCTATTAAATATAATGCATTTAATTTTTTTAATTCTTCAGTTGAGTCATTCATATTTTTTATTATTTTATCTACGTCATTTACAATTCTAAATGCTACATCTGAAAGAAGAGTATTTTTTTCTAAATTTTTATTTAAGTCTGAATTTGAAGATTTTTTTATCTTTTTTTTCTTGTCATTATTTTCTTCTTCATTTAATATTTCTGCATATTCTTTTATGTCATTTTGATTTTTTATTGTTTTTCCTATTATGTTTTCACTTTGTAAATTTACTGTTTGTTTCCATACTCTGAAATCAAAAAATTTTTTGGGTTTTCTTTTTTGTTCAAATTCATCATTGTTTTTTGACATTTTTTTTTTTTTTAAGTTAATTAAAATATAACTTCTTTTTTTTTTGGTGAAATATAATAATTTTAATTTTATTTTAATTTAATTTTTTCATGTTTTTTTAAATGCTTTAAAAATTTATTTTTATATTATGCTATATTAAATAATGAAACATATTTAATTGTTTATTTTTCTATTTTAATTTCTTATTTTCATATTTAAATATTTTGTATTTATAAAATTTAGATAATAATATATTATTTTAATTTTTGACCTTGAGCCATAAAAGTTTTAAAATTACTTTGATATATATAATTAATATAATCTTCATTTACTTTAAAATTATAATTCAATGTTATTTGTTTTTTATCAGCTTCTTCAAAAATTGCTTTTTGAATTATATTCATGTCTTTAAAAATTTTTAAATATCTAATTACTTCAAAATATATACTTATATTCCTAAAACTTTTTATTATTTCTTTTTTCTCACATAATATTTTTTTAAGAATATTACAAATAGTAATTTGTTTTAATAAATTAGTATGAATATATTTATTTTCAATAATATTATTAACCAATGTATGTTTTTTCATAAAATTTTCTACTTTATATTCATTGTTAATATTAAATGATTTATTTATTTTAACAATATTTTTTACATTATTTAAAATTTTTGGTAACTCTAGTTTTTTACTTTTAACATAATTATTATTTTTTTCAGTTGAATAATTAATAGAATTATTCCAACTAGAATTATTTATATTTGAATTATTAATATTTATACTTTTTGTAGTTAAAAATTTTTTTAATTTTTTTTCATCAGAATCAAAAAAAGAGAGAATATAATGTCTATAATAAACTCTATCAATTATACAACTTAGAATATTTCCAATAACAAGAGTAAATCTTGAAAAAGAAGTAATATCAGATATAATATTTCCTATTTTTGGATATGTTCTAGCACAAACAAATTTACTTGATGATGAACTTATCATTGTTTTCATAAAAATTGATTCATTATTTATATTATTTTTTATAATTTCTATCATTTTATGAAAAACATTATATTTTTCCTTTTTTTTCTTTGTCATTATTAATCCATTATCTATTATAAATTCACTTGATTTTAAAAATACCCAAATTTCTTTATTAATATTTTGAAGAATTGAAGAATATGAATTTAATATATATAAAGAAATAGGTTTTTTAAAATTATCTGGATTTATATTTATATCTGAAGTAAAAATACCTATATAATTTTCTTGTAAAGTTTCTTTTATTTCTTCTTTTGATTTACAATAACTTTTATTTGTACAATATTTAAAATTAATTGATATATAATTCCAATAATCCATTATATAATTTCCATTTAATATTATATTTGAAATATTTTTGATACAATATATTTGAGAAAGTGATAATTTTTTAAGATAATTATTTTCTAATTTAAAATCTAAATTATCACATGAAATAATATCTAAAGATATTAATTTTTTATTTGAGTTATTTGTAATTGGATCTTTTGTTATTTGAATATAAAATGCTTCTACTTCATAAATACTTGGATCAATATAATTTCTATAATTATTATTGAATAATGTAAATGCAAAAAAAAAATTACTTTCTGATAAATTAATTTTATTTGGAATATTATAATTTAATTCAACTTGATTTAAAATTGGATTTTTATATGAAAAAATATTCCTTCCAAAAAAAATTGTATAAAATAAGATTAATGTTAATGAAAATATTGAAAGAATAGAACTAAATAAAGTACGATATTTATATGAATGATTCACATAAAAATCTTGTTTGATTCCGTATATAAATAAATAATCTAAATAGTTTAACATATTTGTTTTAAAAAAATTAGATTATTATATTATTTAAAATTAAGGAATTATTCTTTTTTATTATTAATATTCAAAAATATAATAATTTTAAAAAAATAAAATATTTTGATAAAATAGAAGAAATTTAATTTTCTTTTATTTAATAAATTCTATATATATATACTTATTAAAATTTAATTTTGATTTCTCTTCATTTCTATACACCTTTTTATTTTTTAATATTGGAAAAAAAAATATATTAATAATAATATAAATTAAAAAAAATATATTTTTTTATTATATTTTAATAAGGTTGTCCTTTAAATTTAGTACATTTATTTTCTTTATGTATTTTATAACAATCAACAGAACAATATTTCTCTCCACATATTTTACAAGTATAATTTGCAAATCCAAAACAAACATCACATATTTTATATAAAGGTTTAATTAATTTTGCCTTTGTAATTATATTATTATAATTAGGATAATCATATAAAACATTTTCACTTTCATATTGAAAATATTGACTTAAATTAATTTTACCAAATCTTATATCTTTAGTAAATTTTTTTGGCCTTGCTGCTCTTTTTTTTTTCTCTTTATTTTCATCTTCTTCTCCATCATAATCTGAATCATTATTATCTTCTTCTTTTATTTCATCTTCTTCTAATTGAGATAATTTTGATAACTTTTGTAAATGTTTTTGTTGTTGTTCTTGAAGTTCTCTTAATTTTTCTGGATTTTGTGCTATTTTTTTACTTCTTGTTTTTACTTGTTGATCATTTGAAAAAATTTCATTTATATTATTATTATCTAACATATTGTTTTTTTTTTTGAATTTATTTTTTTTTAAATTAAATATTTTTTTTTCTTTTATTTTATATAATTTTTTTAAATATTTTTTTGTTTTTTATTTTTAATATTTTAATTTTTATTTTTTTTTTTATAATAAAATAAAAATGAGTACTTATGATGAACATAAAGAATATATGAAAAATATTATGAGAATTAAGAATAAAAAAGTTGATTTTAAATATGCAGAAAATAATTTACCTGAAAATGAAGTTAAACCAAAATATCAAGATATATTTTTTTCTCCTCAGAAAAAAAATGAAAAATTAAGAAAAGATATGCATAAAAACGATAATAATTTAAATACTGAACCTGTAATACAAAAATCAAAAACTTTTAAAAAAGATAGTTCTAGCTTATTAAAAAAAACTGAAAATGAAAATGAAGAAGATTTATTAAATATAAGAAAAACACATACAACTTTAATTAAAAATACAAAAGAAAATAAAATAGATAATAATAAAAAAGAAAAAGAAAAAGATAAAGATAAAGAAAAATATGATATTATACAAGAAAGAATAAAAATAAATATTATTCAAAATTTACCAATTCCATTTAGAACAGGAGATGATAAACATAGACTCATAAAACAATTTAGAAATTTTGGTGATATAACAAGAGTAAAATTTCAAAAGAAAAAATAAAAAAAAACTAAATTAAATTATTAGTTATTTATTTATTTTTTATAAATTATTATATAAAAAAATTAAATCATTCTTTATTTTGATTTAAATATTTTTTTTTAAATGGAACTTAATTTAATATATGGAGGAACTAAATGTGTTTTTGATATTCATTCCAATATTGTTTTAAGTTATATTAAAGAATTATGTACTAAAATTTTTCCATTAAAACCAAAAACTTTTGAATTATTTTATAATAATGAAAATTTAAAATCTTATGATGATAATACACAATTAAAAGAAATTATTGATAATGATGATGATAAATTATCTATTTATGTTAAATCTCTTATTCCTAAAAAAGAAAAAGAAGAAAATATAATTTTATTACCGAAAGATAGAAATTTAAATTGTATTAAATTAAAATTTGATAATTTTAATAAAGATTATTTAAAAATTACTAATGACTTAAAAGACTTTAAAAACAATTATCAAGAGAAAATTAATACAATTAAAGATTTAATTAAGGAATTTGAAATTAATACAATAAAAATTGATGATAGATTAGGAAATTATTTCAATATTAAAAATTATAATAAATGTCTTGAAATTTTTAATGAAAATGTTGAAAATTTAAATGAAAATGATTTAATTAATTTAAACAATCTAATTGAAAAGTGTATAAAAGATTTTAAAATTATTGAAACACAATCTAAATATGAAAATAAAATAATTAATTATTTAAATGATTTTATTAATCAATTTCAAAAAATAAAAAAATGTTCTGATAATATACAACATATGAATGATTTTAAAAAAACTTTAACTGAGTTAGATTTATTATATTCAATATTATTTTCTTCAATAAATAAAAAAGTTAAAAATTTATCATATAATGGAAATAGTAAACTTTTTCTAAATTTAAAAAGTGAGAATTCGGTTGAATTACCAATTATAGAAAAAAATGATTTAAATAAGACTAAATTTTATACTTTAGAAAATGAAAATAATCTTTTTAAAAATTATCAAAATAATGTAGATTTAATTAAAAAAAATAAAAATCATAATCTTTCAAATAATTTTGAAAGGAAAACAGAAATTTTTCCATTATCACCTAAAACACAATCTATATTTAATCAATCTTCTATTTCAAGAAATAAATCAAAATTAAAAATAAGAGGATTAACTAAAAAATTGAAATTACATTTAAAAAAATTTTTTGATAATGAAAATAGTGATAATAATAATATTACAAATAATTTTAATGAAGAAGATAATAAAAATAATAATAAAAAATATGATAATAATTCAAATAATGATGAAGATAATAGTAATAAAAATGATTATAAATTACCAAATGTTAAAAATAAAAATGATAATAATAATAAAGAAGAAAAAAAAGAAAAATTTTTAAATGAAGAATCATTAAATTTAAAAAGTCAAAAATCAAAAAATACTATAAATTTAAATAATAATAATATTAATAATATTGAAGAAGAAAAGTATAAAAAAAGAAAAAGTCAAAGTTTATTTTTAAATAGAAATAAAATCTATAATTTTAAACCAAATTTAAGTATTGAAGTAGATGAAAAAAAAAATCAAGAATTAAGAGAACAATTAAATAAAACATTATCAACAAATAAAAAGAAAATTAGAATTGAATCTCAAATAAAAGAAAATGGTATTTCAAAAGATGAAATAATAACAGATGATGAAATTATCCAAAATCATTTATTAAAAAAAGAAATTGATTTATTAAAAAGTGAAATAGAAAAATTAAAAAGTTATAATAATATATTAAAAAATGATATTGAAAATATAAAAAATAATCAAATTCCAAACAAAAATTTAGAATTAAGAAATAATGAAAAAAAAAGTACAGAAAAAAAAAATACCAATATTTTAAATGATAGTTTTAATAAAAAAAGTGAAAGTTCTAATTTTTTAACTTTTAATTCAAGAAAATTAAAATCTCAAATTATTTCAAAAGAAATATCAAAAGAAGAAAATAAATATAATGATTCAAATGAAAAAAAAAATTATCAAAGAAAATATACAAATTCTCAAATTCTAGATTTATCATCGAAATTAATAGAAATAACTCCTACATCAAAAAATAAAAAAGAAGAAGAAGAAATAATTTTAACACCAAATGTAGAAAAAAAAATAAATAAAAATCTTCAAATTGATGATTTCAATTTTTATGATGAAAATAATAATCCTGATTTAATATATAATGGATTACAAACTAAAAAGACTCAAAATAATAATGATAAGAATAATATAAATTATTTATATGAAAATGATAAATTTAATAATCAATTATTTAATTATAATAAACAAAGTGATATTAAAATTGAAAATAAAAAACATAAAAAGAAAAAAAACAAATTTGATTTTATAATATAGGAATATTTGAAGCAATTAAAATTATTTTATGTAAATAAAATTGTTTTATTATATTTTAAACTATATAGATTATTTTTTTTTTATTTAATTGTAATTTTTTATGAAAAAAAAATATATAAAAAGGCGAAATATTTTAATTAAGGAAAATATATAATGAAATAATAATAAAGTAAAAACGAATTCTATAATAAGTAATTGATAATAAAAAAAATAAATTCAATGCATATGAAAATTTAAATGCAAAATTAATTATTTAATTACTTTTATACAGGATTTTAATAAAAAAAATTTTATATTTAAAAAAAGTAGTATATCTTAAAAAGTATCATAATAAATTTTGGGATAATTCTATTTGAACATTTTTTTATTTATTTTTTTTAAAAAAAAAATTTAAAAAATAATTGATATGAAAATAATAATTGATATTAATTAATAATATTTAATTATTAATATTATTTAATTTTATAAAATAAAAATATAATAAATAAAATATATTAAACTAAAACTATATTTTTTAATATTAATAAAATTTTTAATTATATATTTTTATTCATTAATTATTTTCTTAATTTTTATATAAAACTAAAACCAGATATTTAAACCATTAATTTTTTTGAATTATGAATATTTACACTATGTATATTAACTAATTAATTAATGTTACATTTAATATGATTATAAATGAGAGAAAAATTAATTAAAATTTATGGTTCATAATACCATAAAATATGTTATAAATCATATCAGATAAATTAATATTAAAATTTTTAATATTTACATTATTAATTGTTAAACATTTTTCATTATTTGTTTTTTCTTTATTGATTTTACTATTCATATAAATTTCTATTATTTTATCAACGGTATTAACAACGGATTCAGGAATATAAACTTTAAATTTATCTTTTTCTTTTTTAGTTTCAAAAATAAATCTTGAATGTTTCAATTCCCTTTTACTTAATTTATTAATAGAAAAACTTTGGTTATAAAAAGTTTTATCTTTATTATTTTTTTCATTAAAATAATCATTATTATTTTTTAATTCATTTTCATTATTTTTATTATAATTATTATTAATATTATAATTAGTAAGAATTTTAATAATACTTTTTGGATGATATTTTTCATTTTTAATTTTTAAATTATTATCATCTAAATTTTTATTATATTCTTCTCTTTTTAATTTTTTCATAGTTAATTTTGGAAATTTTCCTTTTTTTTCAAAGAATTTTTCTCCAATAAGTTTTTCATAAATTAATTTGAAAGAATCTACAGAAACATCCAAAACTTTTAAAGCAAATAGAAAACTATTATAATATTCACCAGAAAAAATTTCTTTGTATAAGTATTCATTTACTTTGAAAGAATGAATAAAAAGACAATTTGAATTTTTACATTCTTTATTATTTAAAAAGAAATGACAATATTTTGTATTATAATAATTAGTTTTTAAAATTTGTTTTTCATTCATTTCAAAATTTTCTAAAGAAATAATACATAAAGCAGCTTGATTTATTGTATCAAATTGAACAATTACACTATTTTCAATTTTATTATTATTTATTAATAAAAGTTGATTTATATGCCCATATTGACCTAAAAATTTTTTTTGATATAATAATTCTTTTGAAAAAATATCTTTTGGTACATTTGAAATAAAAACTGTATTTTTTAATATATAGTTTTTATTTAATAATTTCTGTTTTTCTTCTGAATTAATTTGATTATTTAAATTTCTTCGATAATATGACATTTTTTTCTGATATTTATTCTTTAAGGAGTATTTATATTATTTATGATTCTAATTTTAAATTCTCTGTAAAAGTTAAAATTTTTTGAATTTTTAAAAAAGCAATTTTACATAATTGCGTTTATTCATTAAAAACATGTGGAAAAGAACATTTTTTGGTTTTATTTTGATTTTTTTTAATGTAATTATTATTAGAATATTTTATTCAAACTCATAAAAAATTTATATCTTTAAAATTAAGTTTCAAAGAAATATAATGATTATTTTTGATGAATTGAGTTATAGATGGACTAATTAATATAAAAAAATTGCGGATAGAAATTTATTAAAAATGTGATAATTAAAAAATTTTTTCTTTATTAAATAGTTACTTTTCTTAAACTTAAGATTTTTTACATTTTAATTGTAGAAAATTAATATTTTTTATATATATTATTAACTTATTATTTTAATAAATAATAAAATAAATTATAAATATTATACTAAAATAAAAAATTATTTAGCTTTTTATTTAATATTTATTAAGAATAAAATTTGATATAAAAATATAATAATAATGATAATTAAAGTATAAATCAATTTGTTGTTTTTCCTTTTTATTAAAACAATTTTATATAATAATTCTCAAATAAATACATTTAATTATTTTAATAAATTCTCAAAAAAAAATAAAAAAAAATGACAAAATACAAAATATAATACTTAACAAATAAAATAAATAAATAAATAAATTAAAAACATTTAATAAATAAAACAATCACAATTTGACTTATCCTTTTTTTTATCATTATTATTATTATTTTTATTTTTTTCATAATTTTTCCATTTTAAAATAATTAAACTTAAAATAACATCACAATTAATATTTTCTTTAGCACTGCATTCAATAAATTCAACATTCCATTTTTTAGTTAATTCTTTAACATCTTTATCATTAATTTCCCTTTCATCTTTTAAATCAATTTTATTTCCAACTAAAATAATAGGAATATTTTCTCCTTTAATTTCATTAATTTTATTTTTTATATTTTTTAAATAATCAAAACTTTCTTTATCATTTATTGCAAAAACTAAAATAAAACCATCTCCTTTATTAACCCATGAATTAAACATATTTTGATAATCTTTTTCTCCTGCAGTGTCTAATATTTCTAAATTTAATTTTTCATAATTTATAATTTTTGATATTTTAAATGTATCTTCTATTGTTGGATTATGATTATTTGGTATTTCAATATTTAAAAATCTATTTATTAAAGATGTTTTTCCTACTACTCCTTTTCCTAATATTGTTATATGAAAATCTATTTTAAGATTTGGATTTGATGTCATTGAATCATTCATTGAGATTTTTTTTAATTTTTTTTTTATTTAAGTTAATTAATTATATTAAATTTTATTATTTGAAAGTAATATTAAATTACAAAAAAGTACAAATTATATAATATTAGTATTTTTTTTAAATACTATTTATTTTAATAAAAACAGTTTTATTTATAATTATATTTAAATAAATCAAATTTAAAAAAAAAAATGAATAAATTAAATTATTATTCATTTATTAATTATTCTTTTTTTGATATTATTTTTTCTAATTTTTCATATAAATCATAATATTCTTCACCAAAAAGAATTGCTATTTCTTTTAAAATTTCATTTTTATTATAATTTGCATTTTTATTATTTATTAATTTAATTTTTTCAATAAATTTTTTGAATAAATTCCCATTAACTCTTAATTTGACTTCTTCTAAATATTTTTTTACTTCAATTTTAGGATTTTTATTAGAACTATTTGAAGTTAAAGAAGGAGTAAATTTTTGATTATTTTCTATATTAATATTATTATTATTATAATTTATATTTTGAATATAATTATTATTTATTTGATTATTACTATTATTTAAAGGAGAATTTATTTTAATATTATTTTCAATTGATTTTATTTTAGATTGAAGAATGTGAATTTTTTCTTCTAATTCTTTTATTTTTAAATTTTTGTCATTTAATTCTGATAATATTAATTTAAATGCTTCTTGAATTTTAGGATGATTTGATATCTGAAATTGAATATTCTGAAGATTTAACTTTGAATTTAACATTGGATTATTATTCATATTTTATTTTAAAAAAAATATTTGAAAAAAATAATAATTTTAATATTATATTTTTTATTTATTTTTATATTTGCAAATTTATCATTTTTTTATATAATTTTTTTTTTTCTTTTCTACCTTTACTTTTTCTCCAAAATATTTTTTTTAAATCATCTTTAGATATATTTTCATTATTTTTAATATAATACATAAAAGTTCCTCCTATTGTTCTATTTGTTTCAGAATTTTTTTTTTTTATTCCACCTTCATTTATTGTTTTAAGAGTTTTTTCTAATATTTTAATGATTAGTTTTTTTGAATAAAGTTTATATATAGCATATAAAAATTGATTATTTTTTTCTTTTATTAATGATGATATATAATTAATAAACTCTTTTTTATCTTCTATTTTTTCACATTTTTCAATTATTGCTTCAATATTAAATTCTTCTTTTTCCTTTTCATTTATTTTTTCATTAATTTTTTCCATTATTAAAATAATATAATTAATTATATAAATTTAAAAAAATGAATTTTAATATATTAAAAGGAAAATAAATTTTAATTTGTTTTAAATTTAAACTATTAAATATAAAATTAAATAAAAATATGATTTCAAATTATTTAATTAATGAATGTTCGTCATGCCACAAAGATTTAAAATATTATTTTCATTGTATAGGTTGTGGAAATTTCTTTTGTAAAGAATGTACAGAAAAAATATTTATAAAAGGCAAAATTGAAAAATCATTTTCAAAATGTCCAATATGTAATTTAGAACCTTTTATAACAAATCCTAATATTGATTTAACAAAAATAATAAATAATAAAGGATATATTTGTAAAATTTGTAATGAAATAATCATTGAAAATGAATGTGAATCTCATATATTAAAATGTAAAAATTATAAATGTATATTATGTGAAAAAAAATTTGATGGAAAAAATAAGTTTTTTGAACATTTTTCAAATGATAATTTACATATTGATTTATTAATTAATTTAATGAATTCAATAAAAGAAATAAACAAAGAAGAAATAATTAAAAAATATCAAAATTTATTTTTTTGCAAATAAACAATTAATTTATTCTCCAAATAATAATAATTTAATTATCTATTATAATATTAAATTTAAATTATTTCATGTTTTTTATATATTGAAAAAAATCTACTATAATGAATTTTACTATGTAAATCAGGATTATTAATATAATAACAATTTCGATAATTAAAATTATCTCCATTAATATTTGTTATTATTATTTCTTTATTATTATAAAATGATTTACTATTATTGTTTTTAATATTATTATTTAATATAGCACTATTTGAATATAATTCATATTCATTTAATAATGAAATATCTAATCTTTTTAATTTTTCAATTAAAGAAAATGAATTATTTATAGTATTATTAAATTTTTCTTTATTACATTTTAAATTTTGATTTATATTTGATCTATTAATTTTATTATTAAATTTATTACTATTTTTTTCTATATTTTCTTTTTTTGTAAGTGAATCAATATCTTTAATTAATGAATTATTATTATTTTTTTCTTCTAATTCTTTTTCATAATTTCCACAAGTAAAGATTATGTTATTTTCTGATAATGTTTTTGATTTATTAATTTTAATAATACCAACATTTTTATTATCTTCATTTTCATTTTTTACTTTTTGAATTTTTTGATTATTATTGATTTTTAAGGAATATTTTCTTAAAAATTTACCAAAATCAAAATCATTAATTTTATTATAGTTATTATTATTTCTTATATTATTAATTTTTATACTATTTTTTTTTTTAATTTTTTTATGTTTATTTTTTACTTCATTATCAATTATAAAATTGATTTCTTCTTCTCCATTTAAGATTTTTGTTTTTTTTAATTTAATACTTTTTTCTAATGAATCTTCAGAATCAACAGAATTATTTTGATAATTAGATTTTATTTTTAAACTAATATTTTTTTCTTCATTATTATCAAAATTATTTAAATTAGTCTTTTTAAGTGAATAATTATTTATATTTATATTTTCACTACTTCTTAATATAATTCTTTTTAATAATTTTATATTATTATTATTTTGATATTTAAAATTTCCATTTTTATATTTACTTTTTCTTATTTTTTTTATATTTTCCATTTTCATATATTTAAAAAAAAATATAATACTTTAATTCATATTTTACAATTTAAAAATTCTATTATAATCTTAAAAAATATTATTTATTACAATCTTAAAAAATATTGTTTATAGTCAATCTAATAAAATCACTAAAAAAAATTTTGTATTATTTACATAATTCCTTATAAACTATTAAAAACAAAAATTTATCAAAAAAAAACCAAATAATTAAATTAAATTAATCTATTACAGAATATTGATTTCCATAAATTTGATAATTTCTTATAATTTTATAAGTTTTTAATCTTTTTAAATTTTGAAGAGATAGTTTATGGTCAATTTTAAAAGTTTTAATTTTAGGAAGACTTGAATCAAATTTAGGAGTATAAAAATAAAAATCTGGCCCAAAAGTTGTATTTAAAATATTTGGTTTTCTTCCTATCATTTTATCAAAATTTATAATACTTTTAATTGTCTTTTTATCATTATTTAAAAATTTATTTTTTAATTTTGTTAATTTTATTTTTTTATTACTTTGATATGAATTTGTAGATTGATAAGATAAATTTTTTTTTAGTATTTTTTTTTCATCAATTGAAAAACTATTAAAACTTTTATTTTGAGACTTTAATTTTTTTGAAAAATTCATTCGAAATAATAATAATTCATTTAAATCATTTTCTGAAATATCTTTTTTCTTTTCATTATATAATAAATTTCTTGATAATAAATTTTTATTTATTGTTTTTTCATTTGAATTATTTTTATTAGAATTTAAAGTCCTATTATGATTATCAATAATTTTTTTACTTAATTTTTTTAATCTTATTTTATTTTCTTTTTCTTTTTTATTACTTTTATCTTTTTTATTTTCTTGTTCTTTAATTTTACTAATAAAAGCACAAAAAGATTTTTTATATATTGAATTATAATTTGGATTATATCTTCCTGGATCAAAAGTAATTTTATCTAATCCTATAAAATTTTCGATATTGTTATTTTTTAATTTAATTAGTTTTTCATTAGTATAACTTTTAAATAATTCCTTATGCTTTTTTATTTTAATATCATCAATTTTATCTTCTTCTTTTAATTGATTTTCAAATTTTAATTTCTTTATTTTTATTAATTTATTATAATTTTTAGTTTTACATGTATATTCTTTTATAAATTTTTCAATATTATTTAAATTAAGGTCATAATGATAAGAATAATAATCAGTTTTGTGGTCAATTGAGAATTCATTTACATTTAATTTTTTTTTAAAATTTTCTTTTATTTTTTCTAAACTTCTACTTTTAAAAAATTTATTATAAACTTTCCCAGTTTTTGAATAATGATAATCAATTGGACTAATATTATATAAAATTTCTAAAAAATCATCTTTTTTCTCTTTCATAATTTAATATTTTAATATATAAAAAAGCTATAAATAAAATTAAATAAAAGTACAATAAAATAAAATAAAAAAAAAGTAAAAAAAACTCAAATTTTCAAATATAAAAATTTAAAAACCCAAAAGAAAAAAAAAAAACAAAAATTTAAAAAATTTATTTTTTTAATCTTTCACAAAATTCAATTCTTTCTTTATTAGGACCTTCAACAACAAAATATTTAATTCCATGTTCCCAATAAGGAAGAGGATTAACTTGATAAGTTAATAAGTTAAATCCTTTTTTTTTAACAATTTCAAACAATTTATCAATATCATGAACATCAACTGCAATATGATTAATAGCTCCATCTTCCATTGCAGCACCTTCTCTATCATAAGTTTCAATTATTAAATTTCCATTTTTTAAAAAACAAACATTTTGACCATTATTACATAATCTTTGAGCTATTTTAAATCCTATTGATGTATAAAAATTTATTGATTTATCTATGTCTAATGTTGGTACTCCCATATGATTTAATCCTGTACAATAATCTGATATTTTTTTCTCTTCCATTTTTTTTAATTTTTATTAGTATTTTTTATTTTTTTATTTCATTTTTTTTTGGATTTTTTAAAATAAGTTTTAGTTTAATTAATTTATATAAAGATTTATTTATATTTTTTGAAATTTTATTTAATATGATTTTTTTTTATAATATTAGGATAAAAATCAGGTTTTACTTTAAAAGAATATATTAAAAAAATATTTAATTTTATAAATACATATTGATTCAATATTTATATTTTTTTTTGAAGTTAATAATTATCATATATTATAATTCATTAATTAAATTGAAACTAAAGATTTTTTATTTAATTGTTTAATTTATAAATTAAAATACATCATATATTAATATAATTTATTTTTATTTATTAATTGTTAATACTATTTATTTTCAAATCATATAAAAAAAAATTCATTTTAATATAAAAATAAATTAAAGTAACAATTAAAATTATAAATAATAAATAGTTTAAAAATAAAATTAAAAATAGTATTAATTAAAAAAGATTGAGCCTGATTTTGTATTTATTAAAGAACTATTTCCACTTTTATTATTTTTTTTTGAATGATTAATAGTAATATTAGAAAGAGAAAAATTATTTTTTTCCTTTTTCAAACAAAATTTACTACTTGGAATTGCATTTGTAATTTTATTATATCTTAAAAAGCTATAATTATTATTCTTAGAATTATTTTTATAATAATAATTATTATTACTATTATTTTTATTATTATAACAAATTCCATTACAAAAATATTTTTTAACAATATCAATTTTTTTATGATCATCAATATTATTCATTGAATTATTTCTAAGAAAATTTTTTTGTTTTTTATTATTTGATTTATTTGAAGAACCAAATATTTTATAATAGGTTTGAGTAAAAATATCATTTTCATTTGATTGATTTTTTTTCTTATTATCATGACTTAAATTTTTTGGTGATTTTAAATCATAAGACATACTATTATTATGTTGTTTTGAATTTTTAGTTTTTTTATTTCTAAATGAAGAATTTATATTTTGTTTAACTGATAAATTTAATGATGTAATATTTTTAACTTTATTATTTTTTTTTTTCATTGATGAAGATATTGAAATTGTATTATATTCATTTATATTTGAAATTGTTTTATTTAATTTTTCTATTTCATTTTTTAAATTTAAAATTATATTTTCATTTAATTTTTTTTCTTTTTCTATTTTTTCAATTTCATTTTTTAAATTACAATTTTCTCTTCTTAATATTTCAATTTCATTTTCTTTTCTATCATTTTGTAAAAATTCTCCTCCATCATATTTTAATTTATCTTTTAATTCTTCAAATTCTATTTCCATTTCCATATAATTTCTTAAAGTCCTTTCAAAAGAATCTTTTTGTATTTTATAAATTAAATTTTGTTTTATATAAAATCGAATTTCATTTTCTAATTTTCTTAATTGATTTTCATATAAATAAATATCATTATTTATATTATTTGAATTAATTATTTCTTTTGATTTAATTTTTTTTTTCTCAGATTCTTCAATCTTTTTATTTATTAATATAGGAATAGATTGTTTTATATAATTTAAAATAGTTGAAATCTCAGTTCTATATATTAATTCTTCATAATCATTTGATTCAATTTCAACTTTTTTACCCATTATTTCTTCTTTAATTTCTAAATAAAAATCATATATTTTTATTCTATTTTGATATTCTTCTTTTGAAATTTCGAAATTAGAATTTGTCATTTTTTTAAATTGAATTTATAAATTTATTAAAATAATTATTTAAAAAGTATTTGATTCTTTTTTTTTTCATAATTTATTTTTTTGTTTTTATGAAAATAAATATAAAAGAATTAATATTAATATTAAAATGATAAATGAACAAGAATATATTTCTTTATTTGTAGAATCTCTTTTTGATAGAAAAAAATTAGAAGATAAAATAAGAGATAAAATTCAAGAAAAAATGTTCAATCAAAATTGCAAAATTAAAAAAGAAGATGAAAAAGAATTAAATAATGAAATTAATGAAAGTGAAAATAAAAAAATTGAAAATGAAAATAAGGATATAAGTAAAATAAAAATTTATGATAATAAAAAGGAACAAATAAATATTATAAAAAATAATGAATTAAAAGAAAAAGAAAAACATATAGAAAATAATAATGAAAATAAAAAGGAAGAATTAAATCAAGAAAAAAATAATGAAGATAATGAAAAAATAAATTCTATAAAACAAAAAAATAATTTTAATAATGATAGAATAAAAAATGATGAAAATATTGAAAAAAAAAATTCAAGAAATAATAATGATAATTTACAAAATGCAACAATAAAGAATGAAGAATCTCAAACTGAAAATTCAACTTTAATTTCTAATAAAAATACAGAAAAAAAGAAGAAAATAAATACCAGTTCTAAAATTTCACTTAATAAAAACTATAAAAGTAAAAAATCCCAAAATCAAAATATTATACAAAATAATAATGTAGAAAATAATATTACTAATGAAGAAAAAAGCCAAAATTTTTATAAATTAAATTCAGAATATAATAAAGAACAAATTGATTATTTAAAAAAATGTTATTTAATTGAATCAAGAATAAAAAATTTAGAAAGACAAAATGAAGAATTAAATAAACAAATGAAATTAAAATTAAAAAAAGAAGAACAAATAAATAAAATTAAAAAAGAAAAAAATGATATGAAATTAATATTACAAAATGTAAAAAAAGATTTTAATAATAAATTAAAACAAAAAAAAGAAGAAATAGGAATTGAAAGAATATCTGAATTAGATAAAATAAAAAATTCTCATAAAAATATTAAAAATAAAAAACAAGAATTTTATCAAACTTGTATGACTGAAATAAAAAAATATAGAGAAAAGAAAAAAGAATTAGAAAATGAAAGAAAAGAAAATAATAAACAATTAGTTAAAAAAATTAAAAATGAAATAAATCAAATAAAAGAAGAAAATAAAATGAAAAATAAATTCACTATTGATGAAGAAAATAAAGTTATTTTAAATGATGTAAAATCTGAAATTGAAAAATTAAAAAGTAAATATGAGTTATTAACTCAACAAGAAAATGAATATATTAAAAAATTAAAAGAGACAAAAAAATTAGATATAAATAATTTAGATAATAATAATAATAAATATAATAAAATCATTAAAAATAAAATAAATGATAAAGAAAAAAATATAAATCAAATAAAAATTCAGAGAAGGAATTTAAATAAAAATGATGATAATAATTTAACTAATATATCAAAAAATGAAAATAATAAAACAACAAATGAAATTTTTAAAAAAGTAAATATAAATAATAATGAAAATAATCTTAATAAAAAGGTGAATAGAAGTAAAAGTAATATTCAAATTAAAGTGACATTAACAAGTCAAGAAAGAGCACAAAAAAAGAAAGAATTAATTGAAAAAATAAAAGTATTAAGAAATAAATCAAAATCAAAACTAAATCAATCTAAACAAAAAATGAGTGAAACAATTTCAATTTTCCAAAATGATAATTAAATATAAAAAATATTTTTAATTTAATATATTATTAATTTTACTATATATATAGTAAACAATATTTTTTTAAATTAAAAAGATAAAATAATAAAATTTTAATCTATATTAATTTTATTATAAAGATTATATGATTTTCTAATAACATTTTTATTGAATATCATTTAAATCTTCTCTTTATTTTAGTAAAAAGTAATTAATTTACATTTATTTCTAATTCATTTTATTGTTTCTAGATTCATTTTATGATACATTTTTCAGTCGATTATAAATAAAATAAGAAAAAAAATTTCAATTTAAATTAATTGTTGATGATAAATTTATTAAATTAATATTATTATATCTTTGAGTATTTTCATATAAAAAACATATTTTTTATTTATTTAAGAATATTTATTTTTATCAAATTTGATTATTATAATTATTTTCATTAATTCATAATTAATAAATTAAAAAATAAATAAATATATTCAAATAAAAAAGTTCTGAAATTAAAGAATAAAAAAACAAATTAAAGTTAAATATATCTAAAATATTTAATTTTTAAAATATTCACATTTAAAAATAATTAAAATAATAATTTCAAATAATTTAAATTCAAAAAAAAATAATGTCAAACGAAACTCAAAACGAAAATATAAAAGTCTCAATTAGAATAAGACCAAAAATAGAAACAGAATATTCTCAAAATTCAAATTTAATAACAACAATAGGAAATTCAATAATAATATCATCAAAAAATGCAAAAGAAATTAAACAATTTTCATTTGATTATATTGCAAATGAAGAAACAACTCAAAGTGAAATTTTTTTAAATTGTGGAAAAGAAATTTGTGATAAAGTTTTAAATGGAATTAATGGAACAATTTTAGTATATGGACAAACAAGTGCAGGAAAAACTTATACACTTTTAGGAAATTATTTTTCAAATTTTAATAATTCAAATTTAAATTTTGATAATATAATAAATGAAAGTAATAATTTTAATTGTGAAAAAAATTTTATTACTTATTCACAAAAAAATAAAGAAGAAAGTAAAGGATTAATTCCAAGAGTTTTAGAATATATTTTTGAGCAAATAAAAAATAATTTTTATGAAAAATATAATTTTAATATTAAATGTTCATTTATTGAAGTTTATAATGAACAATTAATTGATTTATTAAATCCAAATGATAAAAAAGCTTTAAATATAAGAGAAAATAATAAAAATGAATTAATAATAGAAAATTTAATAAAAAAAGAAATTAATAATATAAAAGAAGGCTTTAATATAATAAAAACAGGAATAAAAAATCGTCATATTGGAATAACAAATATGAATAAAAATTCATCTCGTTCTCATGCAATTTTTACTTTATATATTAATTCAAAAAAAGATGAAAATGGAAAAATAATAATTAAAAATTCAATATTTAATTTAGTTGATTTAGCAGGAAGTGAAAGACAAAAATTAACTAAATGTAATGGAATTAGATTAAAAGAAGCAGGAAAAATAAATAAATCATTAATGAATTTAAGTCATGTTATACAAAATCTATCTTTAATTTCTATTTTAAATTCTAAAAATAAAAATAATAAAAATATTCATATTCATTATAGAGATTCAAAATTAACGTTTTTATTAAAAGATTCTTTAGGTGGAAATTCTTATACTTGTTTTATTGCTAATATTTCTCCTTCTAATGATAATATTATGGAAACTTTATCTACTTTATTTTTTGCACAAAGTGCAAAAAAAGTTAAAAATAAACCTTTAATTAATTTAAATTCATATTTTTCAAATTGTGATAATACAATTAATAAAGATGAATATTTTAAAGAAAAAGAAAAATATGAAAATTTAAAAAATGAAATTTATTATTTATTATGTTTAATAAGTAATTTTGAGAATAATTTAAATTGTTTAAATTCAAATAATTTAAATGATAATTTTATTAAAGATTCTATCAAACAACAAAATAATATATCAAAAGTTATTTATTATGTTGAAGAAGAAGCAACAAAAATTTCAAATGAAATTCAATTAAAAGATAAAGAAATTATTAATTTAACTAATATAAATA
This sequence comes from Isotricha prostoma, assembly GCA_023807205.1. Lineage (NCBI taxonomy): Eukaryota > Ciliophora > Litostomatea > Vestibuliferida > Isotrichidae > Isotricha > Isotricha prostoma. The sequence continues at coordinate 6,312 of JAJMZS010000502.1, read as the reverse complement.
AACAATTATTTTTAAGTTTAGATAAAATTGAAAATGAAATTAAAATAAAAGAAAAAGAATTAAATACTTTAAAAGAAATATTTAAAGCTACAAAAATTGAATTTAATTTAATGAAAAATTCTCTAAAACCTATTGCTTTAAGAAATGCTTATCAGACTGAAGATTTATCAAAAATAAAAAATAAAAAAATCAATTTGATTACTTCTCAAATTGAAAATTTAGAAAAATTAAAAAAAGATATAAACGAAAAAAAAGATTTAATTATTTTAAAAAAAAATGTTATTGAATCAACAAAAGAAGAAATAAATTTAAATAAAAAGGAATTGGAAAATAAAAATAATGAAATATTAATATTAGAAAAAAATATAAATGAATATAATTGTCAAATTTCTGAATTACATAAAAATGTAAATGAGCAAAAAGAAAAAATAAAATTATTAGATAACCAAATTGAAGAAAAGAAAAAAGAAATAGAAAAATTTAATCAAACATTAACAATGAAAAAAAATTATTATGAAGAGATTAAAAGAGATATAAAAAATATTTCAAAAGATTTAAATTCAAAAATATATTTTATTAACTTAGAAAAAATGGATAAATTAGAAAAATTAAATCATTTAAAAAAACAATTATCTTTTCAAAAAGAAGAAATTGAAAGATTAGAAACAATAAAAATTAATTTTGAATCACAAATTAATATTTTAAATCATGAGACAATAAACAATTTAAAAATTCAAATTGAAGAAACAATAAAATCAAATGAAGAGATAGAAAAAGAAAATAAAAATTTAATAAATGAGTTTAATGATTTAAATAAAAAATTTGAATTTTTATCAGAAAATAATTATTCAAATGAATTTCAAAAAAATAATATTAAACAAATTTCTCTTTTAACAAAAACAACTCAAGAAAATTTTCAATTAAAACAAGAATTAAAAGAATTAAACAAACAATTTAATAAAATGTCACTTCCATTGAAACCAAATAAATCTAATAATATAAAATTAGATATTATTGAAATTAAAAATGAAAAAGAAAATATTTTGAATTTAAATAAATTTTTCCTTCAAAACACAATAACAAGAATTAAAGAAGAATTAAATGTTACTAATGAAAAATTTTCAAATGGTGCGAAAAGTGATTTAATTGATGAGTTTTTATTTTATTTTGATAGATTAAAAAATGTTAAAATGGAAAATAAAAGTAAAAAAGAAATGTTTATTAAAGAAAATCAAACTTTAGATTTAAAAATTGCATCTTTGAAAAGGGATTTAATTAATAAAAAAAATGAAAATGATAATTTAAATGAAGAAAATAAAAATAAAAGATTAACTTTTGGTGATTATTTAAATAATAAAAATATATATTTTGAATTTGGAAAAAAAAGAAAAAGTTATGAAATTAATAACAATTATAATGATGAGAATATATTTCAAGATAATAATAATATTAAATAATATATAAATAAACTTTTTATTTTTTATATAAAAATAATTAAAAAATTAAATTTGATTCCTTTGAATTTCAAAAATAAAATAATAATTAATAATAATATAAATATGGAATCAAATTATAATTTTGATTATGAACAATATGAATGGATAAATTATTTTTATGAAGGATTTGATGTTGAATCATTTAATAATTTAATAGATTCTTCAAAAGGAAATAATAATTTAAATAATTTTCCAATTCAAATGAATTTAAAATCAAAAAAAAAATTTATTAAATTAGAAAAATCAAAAATAAATAATAATATTATTAATAATAATAATAAAATTTCAGTTCAAAAAAAATATTTTACAATTAATATTCCTGAAAATAATAAAAAAATAACATTTGAAAATTTAGATATTAATCAATTTAACTCAAAAAAAACTCCACTTGAAAATAGATTAGGATTAAATAAAAATTCTTTTTATAAATTAAATAATAACATTATTAGTAATAATAGTGAAAAACAATTTAATATTAAATCAAATGTAAAAGTAATTTTAAAAAAAAATAAAAATGAAATAATTATAAAAGAAAAAAAAAGCCAGAAATTAATTGAAATAACTCCAAGAGTTTTTGTTATTATTAAAGAAAAAGAAAAAAAGTAAAAAAAAATATTTATTGTAAAATATTTTTATTTTAAATACATTAATTATTCCTTATTTTATAATTTAATATTTATTACTAGTAATTATAATTTATATAGAAAATATATAAAAAAATTATATTTAAAAATTTTAATCATTTTTTATTATAATTACCAATAATAATCATATATTATATAAAAAAATTATTAATTTTAAATAAATAAACAATAATAATGAATATTATAACAAACAATTAATTTAACAAAATGATGTGTAATATTTTATATTTGGTTAAACCCGCACTAAAATTTTATATAACCTAAAAATTATTTTAAAATAATCACCATTTAAAAAAACTTAAAAAAACAAAAAAAAATAAATCCTAAAAATTTCAATATATAATAATAATAAAATTAAAAAAAAAGGATTTAATATCTAAAACATTTCATATAAGTTAAAGAAAAAAAAAAAATACTTTTCATAAAAAAAATTGATAAAGATAATACATCAATTCCCAGATAAAAAAAATATATATATAATAATTTAAAAATATAATATATATAAAAAAAGCATAAAAACATGTCAAAAGAGCAATACGTCCTAGGAATAGATTTTGGAAGTGATTCAATGCGTGCTTTAATAGCAGATGCTTATACAGGTAAAGAAATTGCATCAGAAGTAAAAAATTATCCTCGTTGGGAAAAAGGTCTTTATTCAAATCCATCAGAAAGTAAATTTCGTCATCATCCACTTGATTACATTGAAGTTTTAGAAGCATCACTTTCAGCATTAACATCAAAACATAAAGAAATATCAAAAAATATAATAGCAATATCAATTGATACAACTGCAAGTACTCCTTGTTTTGTTGATGAAAAATTAACACCACTTTCATTAAAAGATGAATTTAAAGAAGATCCAGATGCTATGTTTATTTTATGGAAAGATCATACTGCTGAAAAAGAATCTAATGAAATTAATAATTTATTAAAAAAAAGTGACGTCAATTATGCTAGAGAAATGGGTAATTATTATACACCTGAAGGTTATTGGGCTAAAGTTTTGCATATTTTAAGAACTAATGAAAAAATTAGAAAAACTGCTTTTTCTTGTATTGAATTATGTGATTATTTACCTGCTTTATTAACAGGTTGTAATGATATTAAAAATTTAAAATGTGGTCATTGTATTGCTGGTGTTAAAATGATGTATTCTGAAGATTGGAATGGATTTCCTCCTCAAAGTTTTTTTGAACAAATTGATCCTTTACTTGTACCAATATTAAAAACATTACCAAAAGAAAATTATACTTGTGATAAAATTGCTGGTAAATTAACAAAAGAATGGGCTAAAAAAGTTGGATTAAAAGAAGGTATATTAATTGGTGTTGGAAATGTTGATTCTCATTCAGGTGGTGTAGGTGGTGGTGTATGTCATGGAACTCTTGTTATGAATTTAGGTACATCTGCTGGTTATATGACTGTTATGCCTAAAAAAGAAATGGATGGTATTACTATTGATGGTGTTTATGGACAAGTAGATAGTTCTATATTACCTGGTATGATTGGTTATGAATCTGGATTATCAGCTATGGGTGATTGTTATGCTTGGTTAAAAAAATTGTTATTGTATAATGTTAATAATATTATTTCTAATATGAAAGATTTAAGTGATGATGTTAAAATGAAAATTAAAAAAGAATGTGAAGATCAAATTATTATTCAATTAACTAAAGATTTAGAAAAATTAAAAATTGATGAAAAATTTCCAATATCAACTGATTGGTTTAATGGTCGTAGATCACCAAAAACAAATAATGCTTTAAAAGCAACAATAACAAATTTAAATTTATCATCATCAGCACCAGAAATTTTTTATGCTTTAGCAGAAGCAACAGCATTTGCATCAAAAAGGATAATAGATCATTTAAAAGATAATGGAGTAGTTATAAAAAGATTAATAGCAATTGGAGGAGTGGCACAAAAAAGTCCATTTGTTATGCAATTAATATGTGATACCATTGGAATGGAAATTAATGTTACTTCTTGTGTTCAAGCTGGTGCTTTAGGTGCTGTTATTCATGCTGCTGTTATTGGTGGTATTTATCCTAGTACTGCTGCTGCTCAAATGAGTATATGCGCTCCTGTTATTAAAATTTATAAAGTTAATGAAGAAAGAAGAAAATTCTTAATGAAAAGATTTGAAATGTATAAAGAATTAGAAGTCTTTTCTGAAAAGAATTTTAAGTAAAGTTTTATTATGGTATTTTTTAAGGGTTTTTTAAAAATTTAATATTTGGGGTTTTTAATATAAATTCTAATTATTTTTTATTTTTTGGGTTTGAAATGTATTTTTTGAATGTTTATTTTTTTATTTTTTTAGATTCAATTATTTGAAGTAATTTTATTTGTTAATTTCTACTTAATATATATATGTGAATTTGAATGAGATTTGAAATTTCATTTTCTTTTTTTTATTTTTTATTTTTATTGAATTAATCAAAAATTCAACTTCACTTTATTTAATTAATTCATTAAGAATTAAATATTAAATTATAATTGTAATAAGAATTTATAAAAAATACTTTTTTTAATTAATGAATGTTTTAATTACTTTAATGACTTTAATGATAATGTTACATAAAGTAATATTATCAAAAATAAAATTGTCATTTGAAAGAAAAATAAATAAAAATGTTCCAATTAATGAATATATAGAAGAACTAATATGGAATAATATAATAACAAAATTAAATGTTGGTTCATTATTAAAAGAAATAAATTTTAGTATTCGTCTTCAAGATTATCCTTTGGTTTTAATAGGCGAAAATACAAATACAAATTATGAAAAATATAATTCAAAAATATCATCAACATATAAAAAAATAAATGATAATAATTTTATTAGTTCTTTTACTTTTTATTCTAATTTTACATTATCTGAAGAATTATTTAAAATAGAAAAAACTTTTAATTTAAAATTTTTATTAACTAATGAAATAGACACAAATGAAGGAATAAAAGAAATTGGAATTATTGGTTTAGGAATACAAGATCCAACTTTAAATCATAAAATAATTGAAGAAACAAATTTAATATATCAATTAAAGAAATTAAATTTAATTTCTTCAAATATTTTTACAATAAAATATATTTCTGAAAATAAAGGAGAAATTATTATAGGAAATAAAGATTTAATTGAATATGATAATGAAAAAAATTATGAAGGATTTAATTTTATTAAAACTGAAATGGAAAATGGTAATTTTATTTGGTCTTTTCAAATAAATAATATTTCAATTTCTAATCAAATTTTAGATAATGATATTAAAATTAAATTAATATTAGAATTAGGAGTAATTAAACCTAATTATATTATTTTAGATTATTTAAAAAAAAATTATTTTAATCAATTAATAAATGAGAATAAATGTTTTATCAATAAAACTAAAGATTCATTAGATTATTTTTATTATTGTAATAAAAATATTGATATTAAAAAATTTCCTGAAATTAAATTTTATATAAAGAATTATCAAATGGAATTTGTTTTAGATTATAATGATTTAATTGTTGAATATGAAAATATATATTTTTTTCTTATTATTTTTAGATATTATCCTCAAGGATTTGAAGTTGGTTTTCCTTTTATTAAAAAATTGTATTTATGTTTTGATTTAAATAGAAAATTTATTGGGATATTTAAATACGGTAAAAAAAAATTTCATATTAAAATTGTTTTAATTTTTTGTGGTTGTGTTATTATTATTATTTTGCTTTTTATTTATTTTTATATTTTTAGAAAAGAAAGAAGAAAAAAGAAAATATATGAAATTGAAGATAATTATGATTATATTCCAGGAAAATTATTATAATTTATTTATAATAATTTTTTTTTATATCATTATTTAATTTCTTTTTTTGAAAATATATATTACAATTTAAAAAATAATAAAAAAAATATAATATTAAAAAAATAAAAAATATAAACAATAATCCCAATCTTCAATAAAAAAGAATATAAATATATAAAATAAAGAATTTTAATAAATCCATTTGTAATTAAGTTAAATATTACTTCTATTATTATAATATATTAAGTAATATTTTAAAATATATTTTAAGATTTATTAGATAAAAACTTTTAAAATTTTTAAAATTATATTTTTATTTTATATTATTATTATGGGGATTGGGGATTGGGGATTGGGGATTGGGGATTGGGGATTGGG
>JAJMZS010000501.1:0-28695 GCA_023807205.1 Isotricha prostoma | reverse complement strand
AATCCCCAATCCCCAAGATATTTAATCTAATTATATAAGAATTTTTAAAATCTAATTTTTTAAAATTAATATTTTATATTATATATAATTTTCTTAATTTAACAATCTTTATAATATATTAAAATAAAAATTTTAAATTAAAAAACAATAAATATATAATAAGCCTAATAAAAAAATAAATTGAAAAAAGTAATTTTAGTAAACATCTTTATTAATTTTTTTCCAAACTTTAATAGTCCCATCCATACTAGAAGTAACAACATTAAAATTTTTCAAAGCAATAATTCCACTTAAAGGTTTAGTATGACCAATTAACAATTCTCTTTCATTAGTTCCAATTTCCCAAATTCTTCCTTTACAATCAGTCCCAGCGACTAATAAATATTTTTCATTATCCATTAAATTAATATCATAAATAGCATCTTTAGTAAATTGAACACTTCTAACTTTTTTCAAAGAAGTAACATTAATAAAAAAAATAGTACCATTTTCACAACAAGCAATTAATCTATTTCTTGCATATTTCAAGTTATCAATTTCGCTATTTAAATCATCAATTATTTTAATACAACTAAAATTTTTTGTATAATCCCAAATTCTAATAGTTCTATCATCACTTCCAGAACAAAGATAATTAAAATAATTAATATAAATTAAACTAACAATTGAACTATTATGACCATCTAAAGATCTTATTGGAATAAATTTTCTTTCTCTATCTTTAATCCACATTATTAAAGATGCGTCATCACCACCACTAAAAATATATGTTTCATTTTCATTATAAATATATGCTGAACATAAAACACTTTTAGTATGTGCTGATAATGTAGCATAACAATTTAAAGAATTTAAATCCCATAATTTTAAAGTTTGATCAACACTACATGAACATAGTAAATTTATTTTTGAAAATTCTCTTAATGATAATATTGAATTTGTATGTCCTTTTAAAATTGTTGATAATTCAAATTTTGTATTATTAATATTTTCCCATATTTTTATTAGTCTATCTAAAGATGATGATGCTATTTCTTTTGTTTTTGATAAATATATTATACATGTTATTTCATATTCATGTGCATTTATTGATTGGGTACATTTATATTCAAATGGAAGACCTCTTGGTTTTCTTATTGATCTATGGAGATCAAAATTATTATTATTATCATAATTATTTAAATTTTGACTTTCTATTGATTCTATTTCTGATGGTTGATAGTTTTTTAAATTCGGAATTGCTATTTTTACTAAATTTTTTGTTGATTTACTGTTTTTTAAAAAATTATCATTTTTATAAAATTGTTCTTTATTATATTTATTGTAATTATTTAAATTTTGGTTGTTATTGTATAAATTTGAATTTTGATTTAAAAAATTTGAGCATGAGTTATTTGAATGTATATTTATATTTGGTCTTATAAAACTATTAATAGATGAATCTTTCACTGAAATTTTTCTTCTTTTTACTGAAGATGAGTTATCTAAATTTCTTTTATTGTTTAAATTTCGCATTAATTTCAATTCATTATTTTGATTTTCTATTTCTTTTTTATTTTTTTTCATTCCATTCCTATCATGATATTTCTTTATTACATCATCACTCTCAGTATCTTCATAAATTCTTCTTGGAACTCGATAATTACTATCATCTGAAATTTCACATCCCATTTTTATTTAAATAGCATTTTAGAATAAAAATTATCAGTCAAATATATTAAAAATTACTTTATTAAAAATTAATATTATTAGAATATCTTTTAAATAAAAAAAAATGTTTATAAAAAAATATTAAAATTAAAATAAATTTTTAAGCATTTTTATTATTTGATAAGGTGATTACTATAATTAATTTAATCTTTCAAAATAAAAAAATATATTATTTCATATGTTTTTCACAAACAAACATTTGACATAAATGATCTCTTTTTCCTTTAGTTTTAAGTTTTATAAAACATTCTGGAGAACAAATAAAAATTTTTCTACATTGAGGACATATTTTAATTTTCTTTTTAACTTCACATTTCCCACATTTAATTTTTTTTATATCAATACATTTAGTACAACTATATATTACTTTTCCACAACCTTCACATTTATGACCTAAATTACAATAATCATCATCACATTTATTACATTTTCCACAACATTCAGAGCATAAATATTTACCACAAAAATTGCATTTTTCATAAAAGAAATTATTAATACATTTTGGACAAGTAACAACATCTCTATTACATTTAGAACATCTTTTAACACAATTAAAACAAACATTATGATTACATAATGCAGTTTCAACATAATCTTTAGGATGATTTTCTTTCTTACATAAAACATTTATTTTATTATCACAATTAACACATTTCAAAGTACAATTTTTTAAACATAATTTTTTATATTTTTCATCATCTTTATCAGTAGCACATTTTTTACAAAAAAAGTAATGATCTTCACAGAAATTTTCTTCACATTTCATACATTCTGATATATGATCTTCACAAAATACTTTATTACAAGTATTACATACATTCCAACAATTAATGCATAATTTATTATTACATCCTCCTTTATATTTACATTGTCTTATTGTATCACTTTTACATTTTTTACATGAAATTATTGAAATTTCTATTCCACAATTAGTACAATAATCAGCACATTTTTCACATATTATATTCTTACAAATTGAACATATTAAACCACATTCATTGCAAAAAAGTTTTTTACAAATTTTACATCTTACTGAACAACTTCTTATACATATTGATTTATTACATTTTAAACAATTAATATCTGAAATATGATTTTTGCATAATTCACATTTTTTATAACATAAATCACATTTAAATATTTGATTATGTACTTCATTCTTTTTTTTTAAATCATTTACATATTTTTGACAATTTTTACATTTCGATGCTTTATCAATTAAACAATCTTTTTTACATATTATAAAACCACATTTGCAATCTTTAACATAACAATTTTCACATAAATATCTCTTACAAAAAGTACAAGTAAATATAGGATAATGTTTTTCACAAATTCCACATTTTTTATCTTCATTACATAATTCACAAATATAATTAATATCATTACCTTTTAAATTTTTAATATTAATATTACAATTTTTACAAAAACCAGTATGACATGTAAAACATCTTTTTATGCATTGATTAGTTACTTTAATATCTGTTTCTCCAAAATGAGCATTTGGTACATTTTGATAACAAAAAAAATTATAACAAATATTACATTTTAAATAATTTGGATTTTTTTCTGATATTACTTTTTTGCAAGCTTTACAATTATGAGAAATAATATTTTCATGTGTATGATCTTTTAATATATCTTTTAATAAGTAATGTTTATTACATAATGCAGATTTATTACAATAAAATTTTAAACTATTTATTAAATTTTGTATTTCTTCATCTGCTTCTCTATAACCTAAAGTCATTGTACAAAATGGACATTTAAAGTTTTTATTACCAGAATTTTTTTCTAAATTTTTTTTATAACATTCACCACAATAAATTTTTCCACATTTTTTATTCATACATTGTTTTGGTTCATAACATATACAAAAACATAATGCACATGTTAAATTATTTGGATTTATATCTATATCTTTTCCTCCTAAAGTTGCTATTGAATTTAAACCTAGTTGGAATTTTTGTACACTCATTTATTTCAATTATTTAATAGTTTTTAATTAAATAATATTTACTTTTTTTGAATTAATATTTTGAAAAAAAAAATTAATTTAAAATCAAAATTAATTTTGATTTAGAAAAAAAATATTTAAATAATAAAAAAAATTATAATAGTTTTATTTTCTCTTCTCGATCATGCATTTTTTCAATTAATTGATAATGAGGTAATTTTCTTTCAATTCTACTAAAATATTTTTTATCATATAAAATTTTTATATCATCAATATAAGTAAACCAATAAGGATAATTATTCCAAGGAGCAAACCAACAAATAATAAAAATGACTAAAATACAAACGCAATAAAAAATAATTTTAAAATCTTTATCTTTATCAGGGAAAAAATTATTATCTCCAAAAAAAATAACAGCTAAATTAGAAACTAAACCAAAATAAATAAAAGCTTGTATAATATCATTATAAATTTCAATTCCTAAAGATTTATCTAAAAAATTAACACGAACTAAAAAAAATATTTTATAAGAATCGAAAAATTTTTCTAAATAAGCTAAAATAAATATTATTAAAGGAGCTAATGGAACACCAACTCCAAATAATAAAACAATACCAAATAAAATTAACATTTCAGAATATTCAAAAATTAAATCATCATAATTATTACACATTATTTGATGTTCAATACTATGAGGAACAAGTTCATTTAAATTATCTCTATTTATTTGTCTTTTAAAACTTGCTAAAGTTGCATTTTGTGAAAAAATATGAAAACCAGTTTCAATAATATCAAAAATAAAATACCAAAATAACATTGTATATAATTGAATTTGCATTTCTTCAATACAAGATGTACTTCCTTTATATCCGTAACATTCTTCTTTTTCTTTATTAAAAATTGATGTTCTTTTTATGAAAAGAATATAAAAAATTGAAGAATAGAAATTTATTATTTCAAATAACATTAATTTTATTGCTAATGTATTTAAACTTTCATAATCTTTTTGATTATTTTGCCAATTATTTAAAAATTTTGCAACATACCAATATGATAAATATAATAATTTTACTTGAAATAAACATATTGTTCCTATTAAAAAACCAATTAAATTTCCATGATTTGGATTATTTTTTAATAAATATGATTTCCATTTAAATAATAAAAATACAAAAATAACTGAAATTGATAACATTCCAAATAAAATAAAATATGTTACTATTATTTTTAATACTCTTTTTATTTGACTTACATAAGGAAAATCTTGATAAAAAATTAATTTTAAATTACCATCTGGAACAAAGTTTTCACTATCTGGTTCATTTCTAATATAATTTTCAGTTCCCCAAATATAATTAAATATTTCTTCTTTTTGTTTCCATTGTTTAGAAAAAATAGTTGCCCATAAAAGTAATATTGCACTAAAGAATATTAAAAGAATTTCATTTGCATTTTTTTTTTCTCCTAGATTTATATTTATCAAACGAACTATTATTCCCATTATACTTGGAAAAATTAACCATTTTATAAAATCTGTTAACCAAAGAAAATAATAAGATATCATTTCACCATAAAAATTTCTTATTGTAAAAATATAATCTAATGTTTTAGAATTATTAAAAATATTCCATGAATTAAATACTATATAACCAATACTTAATTTATTTCCATAATCAATATAATTTCTTTTAATTAAAATATATTTTATTAATTTTTTTTTAATCATATAACTTTTTCTAATTAATTGATCAAAACTTTCATAAATAATTCTTAATTTATCAATATTTCTAAATTTAGAACATAATTCACAATTTTCATCACCTTCAAAAGTAACATTACATTCATGATAATCATCATTTTTTTCATATCTTTGAAATTTATCTTCTTTATCATTTTTATATTCTTGATAAGGTGGCCATAAAAAAACATTATTAATATCTAATTCAGTATATTTTATTGGATGCCATTCTCTATTGTCTCTATCATCATTTATTCTATTCTTTAATAACTTATCTTTTGATTGTGGGGCATCAAAAACATAATTATCTATAGGTTTTTTATTAAATAAATCAGAAAAATGTTGATATTTTATTCCATAAGGTTTCATTTTTAATTCATATTCATTTTTTTCTGCTAATTTTGATAATGATTCTTCTTCACCAAAAATAGATAAAATAAATGAATCTGGAATATAAGAAAAATCAATTGATATATCTAATTGAGTAAAATATTGTATTACTTTACTAAAAATTAATATTAAATCTTCATAATCAAAATAATAATAATTAACTTCATTATTTTTTACTATATCTTGAAATATTTTATTCATTTTTTGATAATATTGTGGATTTTGTTCATTTAATTTTTTTGCTTTAAATTCAGAACATTTTGATAAAAAAACATCTAAAAAATCTTCAGAACTAGTTTGAAATTTTTCAAATAAATTTAAAACATGTTCAATTACTCTTTGAGTAACTTTATTTCTTTGTATAATTTCAGCTCTTTTTAAATTATCATCAAAATTATCTAAATCGAAATTTTCTTCAATTTTAGCATCTAATTTTAAATCATATGTGAAAAATCCTGTTATTAAATTTAATCCTGCAATTTTTTTAAAAGTATTTTGTCTAACACAATATTTTTTATAAAATGAATTTGGACAATTAAAATATACAATAATACATGGTGTATTTTCTTTTGGTTTTTTACCTTTTAATAAAGAATCCATTCCATCTTTCATTAATAAAACAATATTTGCTGATATCATTTCTGAACTATAAAATTTTATTTTTATATAATTTTACCTTGATATTCCTTTTTGTGCTGATAAAAGTTGGGCAAATAAATTATTTGCTATCACATTATCTTGATTTAAACCTGATCCTTGTTTATTAAGTTTTTCATTACTTTCTTCATTCTTTTCTTCGTTTTCATTCATTTTTTTTGAAATTAAAATAAATTTTTTGTTTTTTATTTAATTAATTAATATTATTTTACTAATTTTTATTTTCTTTTTAGTTATTTGTATAATTTAAATAATTATATTTTCAAAAAGAATATATTTATTTTATTTAAGGGTATTTTTCAAAATTTATTAAGTTGCTTTCTTTATTAATTGAAGGATTAAATTTTGTCAAAATATTATCACAAGTTATTCTTGCTCTTTGTAATTCTTGATCTTCATTTAAATCTTTAGTCATTGAATCATAATATAAATGTTGAAATTTAAATAATCCAGAATAAAATTCAGAATTAAAACTAGGATCTATTTTTTTTTCAGCATTATTAAATTGTTTTAAATAAGGTTTAAATATTAAATTATTATTATTTTCATCTATAAATGCATGACTATTTAATTTAATTTCTCCACCTCCTTTTAATTCAAAATAATAATCATTTTCATTTGCATTTTCTTTATTTTTTGATATTATTTTTGTAGAACTATATGATGTTTTATTTCTACTTGATAATGTTTTTTCTGAAGTTTTTTCACTTCTTTTACTAAAATTAATATTATTATTTTGATTATAAAAATTATTAAAATTATTATTAGGATATATATGAGATATTCTGATTGATGATTTACTTTTTGGAAAAGAACTTATATTTTTACTTAATCTTTTATTTGTATTAATATTTTCATATGCTTTACTTAAAGTATTTAATTGTTCTAATCCAAATCCAAAAGAATATTTATTTGATGATGAAGCTCTTTTTGATAAAACATTTTTTTGAGATATTATTTTTTGTTCTTTTTCTTTTTTAATATTAGATTCTTGTGTTTCATTATCATTTATCTTTTCTTTATCTACTAATTTTATTCTTGATGATGTATTATTAAATTCAATTTGATTTGATTTTTTCTTCTTTAATAAATAAGTAAAATAATCTATAATTTGTGATGAAGTGTATTGTTCTTTATGAGGAGAATTTATCTTGGTTAATTGATAATCTTTAATATTTTTTTTAATAATACTTATTTTTATTTTTAATTCATCAATTGTAATTTCTTTTAAATTATTCAAAATATTTTTTAATAAATACTTATAAATAAAACACCAATTAATTACTTCTTTATCATTAGGGTCAATATTTTTATTTAATGGAATAAAATCTTCCTTAAAAATTAAATATTCATTAATATTTTTCTCATTAATTTTTTCATTATTAAATAGATTCATATTACATAAAAAAATTAAAAATTTAAAAATTCTCTTTTTTTATAAAAGAAAAAAAAAATAAATAAAAATAAATGGGAGGAAAAAAAAAGAAAGGAAAGAAAGGAAAAAAAGGAAAAAAAGACAAGAATACAGGACCACCAAAATTAGTATTGCCCAATTTTATTCCATTTAACAGACAAAAAATTCCAATAGCAGTATATATAAACAGATTAAATGACTTATATTTAATATATTCAGATGAATATGATTTAGCAGAACAAATACTAACAGAATTATCAAAAATAACAAAAAAAGAAATAACAGATATGAGGTTATATTTTAGTACAAGAAGATTAGTAGATCCAACAACTTGTAATCATGATCAACAAATAACACATAATATTCATTTATTTTTAGTTTATAAAGATCCTGAAATGAAAGGAGGATGGGAAGATGTTAAAAATATTATAAATTATGATATTTATGATCTTGATTTACAAAGTATTAAAGATGCTGAACAAGAAGAAAGAAGAATTAAAGAAGAAAAAGAAAAAGAAGAAGAAGAAAAAAAGAAAAAAGAAGCTGAAATGGCTGCAGCTTTATTTAATAAAAGGAAATTTCATCTTTAAAATATTATTTTGATTATTTTTTATTCAACAGTTTTAATTTTGTTATTTTTTAAAACTAAAATATTAAAAAGATATAATAAATTTAAATTTAATGAATTAATTTTAAAAAATAAAATGATATCTAATTTAATTGATTATGTTATAAAAGATGATATTTATAAATCAATAGAAGATGAAATTATATGTTCTATTTGTTCAGATATTAAAAAAGATCCTGTAATGTGTTCAAAATGTCAAAATTCTTTTTGTAAATTATGTATTGATGAATGGAAAAAAAAATCAAAAATTTGCCCATTTAAATGTAATAATCCAGTATATTCTTCTATTAGATTAATTAAAAATTTAACATCAAAATTACATTTAAAATGTCCAAATGGATGTGATGAAAAAATTCCATATGATAATTTAAAAAAACATTTAGAAAAAGAATGTAAAATAATAGATTATAAACTGAAATATGAAAAATTATTATCTGATTTTGATTCATTGAATTTAAAATATAATGATTTAGAAAAAAAATATTTTGAATTACAAAAAAAATTAGAAGAATATGAAAAAGGAATAAATAGAAATAATAATAATGAAAATTTAGATGGTATAGCAATTAACTTTAAAAATGGTGAAAAAGATGATCCTGATATTATTGAAAACTTGATATCTTTGGATGTTTTAAGATTTAAAAAAGAATTTTATACAAAAAAAGCGCAAGAATATGAAGGAAGAATTCCAAAAGAATTAAGGACAAAAATTAATAGAATTACTGTTAATCTTTCTTTATTGGAAAAGAATTTGGGAAATGAAATACAACCTTTTATCTATTCTAAAGCTTTACAAAATCAATTAAATCATGATAAAGAATTATTGAAATATTTTATTAAAAATAAAAAAATTGATAAAGCTGAATTAGTCAAAGTAAGAATTCCTTTAATAGAAAAAGAAATTCAAAATATTTCTAATTTTCTTTAAAATTTATATTAAAAAGTTAAATAATTAATTAACTAATATTTAAAATGTTTTATCATTATTAAATATTAAAAGAATATATATAATTAAATAAAATGAAAAAAATTAAATTATTGCAAATTAAATAAATAATATGGAGTTTAATAATTATTATAATGATGAAGAATATAAAAAAAATTTATATGGGAAAAACTATAATTTATCATCTATTATATCTTTTGAATTAAAAAAAATTAATACTAACAAAATAAAAAATACAATATATTCTCTTTTTAATTATCTTACAAAAGAACAAGAAGAATATATAGATAAATTGTGTTCTCAATTACAAGAATTTAAAAATGAGTTTTTTTATAAAATTTATTATTACTTAGAAGATAATAATTATTATGAGTTAGGAAATAATCAACAAAAAAATATTTTAATGGAATTGAATAATTTGAGAAAAAATTCAAAAATCAAATTTAAACAAATTAATGACAATTTATCTATTCATTTTGAAAATAATTTCCAAAATTTAATTGATTTTATTCAAAATGGTAAAATTGATAATGCATTAAATCAAATTATTATTATTGATAATATAAAAAATGAAATCAAAAATTTAATGAAAGAATTAGAATTTATTCAAAATCATCATTATTCAAATTGTTCAAATATAATAAAATTACAAAATAAAACAAAATTTCATAAAAATCATCATATAAATAAAAAATATAATATTTTAAATATAGAATATAATAAATTAAACAAAAAAAGGTATCATACTCCAATTAATTTAAGAAATCCTTCTTTTAAAATTGATTCTAATTTTAATGGAAATAATTTCAAAAATAAAAGAAGCCAATTATCATATAGTTATGTTAAACCTATTCATAATGATATTAGTTATGAGAATAATACTTTTTACATAAATAATTCCAAAGAAGAAAAAAATAAATATAACTTATTAAAAGAATATAGAAATAAAATTAAAGAAAAAAATTCTGAAATTGAATATTTAAGAGAACTTTTATTAAGAGAAAAGGAATATAAAAATATAATTTTTAAAGAATTTAATAATTTGAAATATAATAATAAAAATAGTAATGGAAATTTGAAAAATACAATGTCCATTTTACATTTAAATACTTTATCTTCAAAATTAAATAAATTATCTGAAATGGTAATGAATTTTTCAAATTCATTAAGACATTTTCATGATACAGTTTATAAAAATTCAAACAATAATTTTGAAATAAAAAATATTTATCAAAAATTAGTCAAAAAATTAGAATTGATAGTAGATTTAAATTTTGAAGCTAAACAAATAGAAAATAAAATGAAAAAAAGAGAAACAAAAATGATTGAATTAAATAAAACTCTTAAAAATTTATTAGATGATTCTAATGAAGGAATTAATAGTGTAAATTTGAGTAATAATATAAGTAAAAATTTAAATAATGAAGAAAATAATAATATTAGTTTTAGAAATAATAATATTGATATATATAATGATAATAATTTAACAAATTCAAAAGAAAAATTAAATAATAATAAAAATAATAATATTTTACAAAAATTAATGAATGAAAATAAAAATTTAAAGTCTCAAATTGCATCTTTAGTTTTATCACAAGATTCAAAAAATTCATTGAAAAATATAAAAGATGAAAATTTAAAAGAAGAAATTGAACAATTAAAAAGAGATATAGAAGAAAAAAATATTATTATTGAAATATTAAAAAATACAGAAGGAAATAATGAAATAAATGATACAAATAATAATATTCAAAATAAAGAGAATAATACTAAAAGAAGTTTAAATAAGGATGAATTAAAAAAAGAAGTTCAATTTCTTAATTATCAATTTGAATCAATGGAAAATGTAAAAAGAATTAAAAATATTTTTAAAAAGATTGAAGAAAATAATTTAGAAGAAGAAAATATGAAATTAGAAATTGAAAATAAAAATTTGAAAAAAGAAATTGAATCTAATAATGTAATAAATATAAAAAAAGAATTAGAAGAAAAAATTGAAAAATTAAATCTGTTTATAATAAAAAATCAAAATGAAATTAATGAATTAAATTCAACAATAATATTATTAAAATCAAATATTGGAAAGTTAAAACAAGAAAATACAATTTTGATTGAAAGCAATCAAAAATATTTAAATAAAAAAACTAAATTTAAAATATCATCATTTAATTTAACTATTAATCCTGATCTAGAAATAATAATGATTAAAACAGAATCAAGTATTCAAAAAGAAGAAATTAATATTTTAAAAAAAAAGAATCAAGAATTAATTGATGTAAATAAAAGTTTATATGAAATAACACAAGAACTTAAAATTAATATTAATAAAGAGAAAAATGATTTAATTCATTTAATTAAAAATGCTTTTGAAAAATTTATTTATGAAACAAAAATAGATAATAAAAATAAGGAATTTTTATTAATTCTTTTAAAAACATTAGATTATTCTGATGATGAAATAAATTTTATTTTGAGTATAATTAATGGCAAAAAGAAAAGTAAAATGGTAAACTTTTTTTCAGGTTAAAATATAAAATGTAAAGTTAAAAAGACAATAAAAATATATATAAATATTTTTATATTTAAAATTATAATACTACATAATAGAAAGAAATAATCTAAATTTATTAAATAATTAATTTAGAATATTTTTTTTAATTTACAAATTGAAATTAATTTATTTTTAACAATTAATTTATTTATTATTTTCAATGGGTAATGAAAAATCAAAAGAAGCAAATAATGAAGAATTAAAAAAAATAGGTGAAAAAGCAAATGATAATGAAAATAAACAAACATTTGATTTAAATATAAAATTAACAAATGAGATAATAATAGACGAATTAAAAACAAATCCAGAAAAAGAATATAAAATGGAAAAACATTTAGGAGATGGAATATATTCTTCAGTATATATAGTATCAAATAAATTAACAGGAGAAAATAGAGTAATGAAAATAATAGATAAATCAAAAATATATACAGAAGAATCAGAAAAAAAAATAGCAAATGAATTATCAATATTACAAAAAATGGATCATCCAAATATATTAAAAATATTTGAATTTTACACAACACCAAAAACATATAATTTAATAGTAGAATTATGTACTGGAGGAAAAATATTTGAAGAATTAACAGAAAAAGGAACATTAAATGAAAAATCAGTAGCATATATAATATATCAATTATTAAGTGCAATAAATTATTGTCATAAAATGAAAATAATTCATCGAAATTTAAAACCAGAAAATATTCTAATATCAAAAAGAGAAAAAGATGATTTATTATATGTAAAAATTGGTGGTTTCGCTATAGCAAAAATGAATAAGGAAGGAATAATAGAAAAAAAAATAAAAGAAAGTTCATATTATTTTGCCCCTGAAATTATTACTAATAATTATGATGAAAAATGTGATCTTTGGTCAATTGGTGTTATTATGTATTTATTATTAAGTGGAAGATTACCTTTTTCAGGAGGAAATGATATGGAAATTAATGAAAAAATACTTAAAGGAACATATGATTTAAAAATAAGTGCTTTTAAAAATATTTCAATTGAAGCAATTGATTTAATTAAAAGTTTATTAGTAGTTAATCCATTAGGAAGAATAAATGCAAAAGATGCATTAAATCATATTTGGTTTAAAAAGTTAAAAATAAAAGAATTATTTAATGAAATTAGAAATAAAAATACAATACAGAATTTATTAGAAAATTTAAAAAATTATAAAAGTGATTCTACAATTCAAGAAACTGCTCTTGCTTATTTAGTTCATAATTCTCCTCAATTAATTAGTGTGATTAATGCTTGTAAATTATTTAATATTATGGATAATGATAATGATGGTAAAATTAAAAGTAAAGAATTATATAATGGATTAAAAAAATTTATTAATAATGAAAATTTAGAAAGTGATTGTGAAGAAATTTTTAAGAAATTAGATATGGATAATAGTGGGTATATTCAATATGAAGAATTTGTAAGAGCTGCTGTTAATAAAAGGAAATTTTTAGATGAAAAAATATTAAAATTTGCTTTTAATTTTTTTGATAAAGATCAAAATGGAGAAATTTCTTTTGAGGAAATTGAAAAAGTTTTTAAATCTAGTGTTCCTGATCCACAGAATGTCCATTTAGTTTTATTTAAAATAATTAATGAAGTTGATTCTAATAGTGATGGTAAAATTTCTTTTGAAGAATTTTGTATTGCTATGAGAAAATTAATTAAAAGTGAATAATTAAATATAATAGTTTTTTTATTATTTATTACTTATATTTCTAATATTTAATATATTTAATTTTATAATAATATTTTTAAATTAAAAATATTAAAAAAAAAAGAATTTTTATTTTTTTTTCAATTTAATAAAAAAATAATAATCTTTTTTTAATAAAAAAAACTAAATAATCTGTTTTATATACATTCTTTCTTATATTTAATTAATTGTCTAACCATAGGATAAATATCTTTTCCTTCTTTATCATATTTTTTAATTTGTTGTTCAGCAAAATTAATAAAATCATCTTGTTCTTTAATAATTAAATATTTATTTTTATAAGCATTATTTTCTTCTTCATTAAAATCAGTCAAAGCTCTATTTCTTTTTTCTTCAGCTTGTTTTCTTTGATATTCACAAATATCTCTTTCTCTTTTTCTCCTTTCTAAATATTTATTTCTTTCTTCTTGTTCCATTTCTTTAACTTGTTTTCTAAATTCTTCAATTAATAAATGATCTTCAATTTTTTTTTTTTCTTTTTCTTCTTCTTTTAATTTTAAATGTAAAATTCTATCTTCTTCAATTTCTTTTTCTAATTGTTTTTTCTTTTCTTCTTTCATTAATTCTCTTGCGTGTTCTTCTCTTTCTTTTGCTTCAATTTCTTTTTGTGTTCTTGCTTCATTTTCAGCTTTAATTTTTTGTAATAATTCAAATTGACTATCTATTAATTTTTGTCTTTGTGCTTGTTTAAATTCAAATTTTTCTTTTTCTTTTCTTTTTCTTAAATTTTCTATATCTTCTTTTTTTTTTGCATGCATTTCTATTCTTTTATTTTCTTCTTCTTCTTTTAATTTTTCTTTCTCTTTTAATTTAGCTAATTCTATATTTGATTTTAAAAATTCTTCTCTTTGTTTTTTTTGATATTCTTTTAATTCTTCTAATTTTTTTTTTTCTTCTTTTAATTCATTTTGAGCATTTAATTTTATAATTTGACCTTCAACATATGAATCTTGTAATTCTTCAATTTTTTTTCTTTTATAATCTTTAAATTGATTTTCAATAATTTTCATATTTGCTTCATTTTTCATTTTAATTTCTAATTGTTTTTCTAATTCTTTTTTATCATATTCTTCTATTTTTTTTTTTTTAATATCATCCCAATAATCATCATATAATTTCCATCTATTTTTTATCAATTGACTTTGTTGAATTTGAAGTTTTCTTTCTTGTAAAATATCAGAAAATCTCATTTTACTTATAAATGCTTTAACTGGATCTTGTTGATAAAAATATTTTTCTTTTGCTTTTTCTACTATCAATTCTTTTTGTTTAATTTGAAATTTTTCTTCTTCTTCATCAATTTTTCTTCTTAATTCTTCTTCTTTTAAAAATTTTCTTTTTTGAAATTCTAATTTTGCTTTTTCTTTATTTTCTAATGAATTTGGCCATTCTTTCATTTTTTTTGCGTTTATTGCTTTTAATTTCATATCATATGATTTTCTTATTTCTATTTCACTTTGTAAAGGTGCAATTGTGTTTTTTATTCTATCTAAATCACGTAAAGTTATAACTGATGAACTATGCATCTTCATTTTTTTTTATATATTTTTATTTATTTAGGGAGTTATATTTTTTTATGAATAATTAAATGGATTAATAATGATGTTTTTAATCAATTTTTTAAAGATTTTTTTTAGGATAATATAGATTATTTATTTTTTTATTTTTAATTTATATTTAATCATATATTATTTATATTTTTTTTAATAAAATATTATTTTTTTTTGTAAAAAATTAAAACCAGATAAAAATGGGTTCAATGGCTTCAAGTGACAAAATATCATTTACAGATAAATTACCTAATCAAGATGATAGTTATGAAATATTAAAAAAATATATAAAAGAATATTCATATTCTCTGACAAAATCGAAATTTAATAAATCCAAAGATAGTTTTATAAATGAAAAAACTTTAATAAATGAATTTAAAAGATTAAAAGTAAATACAGATTATAATGAAAACAGAAGAAAAAGATTAATTGGATATAATAACAAAAATAGATATGGTGACATAGGACCATTTAAAGATAATATAGTTCCATTAAAAAATAATAATTATATAAATGCTTCATTTATAAACATTCCAAATGAACATTCATTCATAGCAACACAAGGTCCTTTAGATACAACAATTTCTGATTTTTGGGAAATGATAATTGATTATAATATAATGGTTATTGTAATGTTATGTAATACAATAGAAGGAAATAATAATAAATGTAGTGAATATTGGAATAAACAATTAATTGAAAAAGATAATTTATTTGTTTTAAAAAATATAACTTTAATTGACTCTAAATTTCAGAATTTAATAATTAGAGAAATTGAAATTCAAAAAAATGGAAATTGGGAAATTAAAAAAGTTTTTCATTTTCAATTTATTGGATGGCCTGATCATGATGTACCTGATGAAAAATATGTTTATGATACTTTCCTTTATTTATTTAAGCAAATTAATGAAAAAAAAAGTAATACTACTGTTGTCCATTGTTCTGCTGGTGTTGGGAGAACTGGAACTTTTTTAACTTTAATTAATTTATATAATGATATTGTAAATCAAATAAAAAATCATTGTACTGAAATTTCATTTTCTATTTTTGGTTTAGTTAGACAATTAAAAGAAATGAGATATTTATTAGTAGAAAATGATAAACAATATATTTTTATTTATAAATTTTTGAAAATTATGTTGGAACAAATTTTTAAACAAAATCAATAATATGTTAAATTAATTTAATATTTTATTCATAAATTTTAATAGTTAATTTATTTTATAATATTTTCAAATATTGATTAGGATTATTACTCATATTTGTATTTGGATTTGTATTAATATTCATATTATTTGTATTAACTTGAAATAAACTTTTTGTTGTTTGATTTATATTATTATTAATTTGTAAATTATGATTATTAATATTAGTATTATTAGATAAATTTGGATTATTAATATTAGGATTATTAGTAATATTTAGATTATTATGATTAATATTATTATTAATTGGCATTTGAATAGGATGTGGATTATTAATTGGCATATTTCTAATATTATAATTTACATTAATTTGATTATTTGGTGGATAATTTTTATTAATATTTGGAATATTAATATTTCTTCCTTGTTGTTGAAAATATTGTTGAGTATTTACTAATTGAGTATGATTAAACATATCTGATTTTGGTAAAAAAGGAACATTCCAAAACATAGGACATTTATCTTCTCTTTCATATGTAAATTTTAATTTTCTTTTTAAAAAATGTTTTGAATGTTGATGTCTTTGTGAATTTATATAATCATTAAATAAAATTGCACTATCTAAACATTTTAATAATTTTGTATCTCCTTCATATATTTCTTTTCTATGTTCATTTGAACTTTCATTATCTTCACTTATTATTAATCTACTTTTTCTTTGTTTTGATTTTTGATATTTACTTTTTTTTGTGCTTGTATTTTCAATATGAACATTTGAATCTCCATCTTCTTTTTTATTTGCATCAATATCATCATCAATCATAAGTTTAATTTTATTTAAACCTTTTTTATCCTGATTCATTTTCTTTAAAAAATAATTTAAAATATAAATGAATTATTAAAAATAAATAAAAAAACAAAAATTAAAAAATTATACTTTTAATAAATTAAAATATTTAAAATAAAATAATTTTAAAAATTAAGAATATTCTATCAAAAGATTATATTTTTTTAAAGATGTTTATATTTCAAATATTAAAAAGAATTTATTTTATTTTATTGAAAACTAAAAATTATTAGATTTTTATATATTTCGGATTTTTAATTTTTTTATTATTTTTTTATTTTAGAAAATGGAAATAATTTATTTTTTAAATTAAAAAATAAGTAATTTCCAATTTAAAAATGCAGCCTAATTTCAAATTACGTGAACGAATATATACAAATAATGATAGATCAATAGCAATTTTTAAAACAAGAAAACGTCAAACAATATTATTTATAGCAGTAAAAGTTTATTCCAAAAAACGTCAACCATTATATAATAAAGAATATTCAATATTAAAAAATCTCTCTTCAAAATCAATAATTAAAGTTTATAATTATTATGAAGATGAAAAAAACTATTATATGGAAATGGAATATTGTGCAAGTAGTGATTTATCACAATATTTATGGTCAAATAAACATTGTAATTATTTTGAAAAAGTAATAAAAGTTGTTAGTACTCAAATTTTATTAGGATTAAAAAATTTACATTCAAATGGAATTATTCATTGTAATTTAAAACCATCAAATATAGTACTTGATGAATTTGGTAATGTTAAAATTTGTGATTTAAAAAAAGCTTTAAATAAAAATGAAATGACTAATGAAGATATTAAAATAAATAAAGGAGCTATGACTCCTTGTTATACTGCTCCTGAATTATTTACTGAAAAAGGTATTTTTTCTTTTAAAAGTGATTTTTGGGCTTTGGGTTGTATTATGTATGAAATGGCTGTTGGACAAGTTCCTTATTATGATCATAATATGAATAAATTAATTATGAAAATTCTAAATGATCCTGTTGATTTTTCTATGAAAAATTTTCAAGAATATAGTGATGAATTTATTGATGTTTTAAAAAGATTATTAGATAAAGATTGTAATAATAGATGTGATTGGGATGAAATTGAAAATTTCAGTTTTTGGGATTATGAAATTTTTAAAAATCCAAGATATTATTCTAATAATAATAATAATTATAGTAGTAATAATAATAGTACTAGTATGAATAGTAATAATAATAGTTCTACTAATAGTAATAATAATAATAATAGTAATAGTATTAGTAATTGTAATAATAATAATAGTAATAATAATTTAAATATTAATCCTGTTGTTAAAAAATCATTAAGTTTTGTTCCTTCAAATTTACCAAATATTAATCAAAGTAGTCTTTTAAATAATCAATATGTTAATCATAATTCTGCTGAATTACCCTTAATATATGAGAGAAAAAATATAAAAGGTGGTTTTCAAAAATCAAAAGATGATATAAATGAAGATTCTAATCAAAAAAAGAAATTAGATCAAGAAATAAATTTTGAAAATAATGAAAATGATATTTTAGAAAATAATTATGAACAAAAATATGAAAATATGAAAATTTCTTTTTCACAAAGTTTAATGAACATAACAAAAATAGTAGATAAAAAAGAAAAAAAATTATCAAATTATTCATTAAGTCAAATAATAACATCAACAGATAAACCAATTAAACTTCCTCAAATAGAAGATATCATAATTCAAGATAGTGATAAAACTATTAAACCAATAATAGGAAATAAATCAATTGAAATAATAAAACATCCACATTATAAAGTAGAAAAAATTGACTTATCACCAGTTTATCAATTAGTTCAATTAAAAGAATTAATTTCAAATAATAAAATATCTCATATTCAAACATATATTGCTTATTTATATCAATTAATGAAAAGTTATGTAAATAATTTTAAATATGATTTATTATTAAATATTTTAAATTATTTTGAATCAATAATTCTACAAAAAGATATGAGTAATAATATAATAAATTCTCCTTTTGTTGAATTAATAATTTCATTTTTAAATATTAATAATGATGATATTAGAATAAGATCTTGTAGTATAATTGGATTTTTAATAAGATATTCAACAACAGTTCAAAATCCATTAGATAAATATAATTTAACTGAAATTTTAATATCTTTTATTTCAGATAATAATTTAGAACTTAATAGAAAAGCAATTGCAACTTTAGGAGAATATTTATTTTTTGTTGCAACTCAAATTGAAGATGAAGAAGATGAAAATTGTGATATTTGGAAAATATCAAATGAATCTGTTAAAGCTTTATTATTATCTTTAAATCATTCTGATGAAATTATTCGTTGTTATTCTTTAAAGACAATTGAAAATATATCAATATTAACTAATTTATCTAAAAATATTTTTTCTACTGAAGATTTTTTAGATAGAATTATAAATATATATAATGAAAATTGTGAAAATTTAGAAATTCATTCAAGTGCTTTAAATATTTGTTCACATTTAATTAGACAAGAACAAAGTTTATTAAAAGATTTTTTAGATAAATTAATTGATCCTTATAATATTATTCTTGAAAAAGAAAGTGAGAGAAATCAACAAATTCTTATTAATTGTTTGTTATTTGGTTTATTTGAAAATCTTGAAAATTTAAAAAATATTAATTGTGATGATTTTATTCCTGAATGTATTAATTTATTACCTAGTTCAAATATTATTATTTCTTCTAAAATTATTATATTATTTACATTTCTTTTTAAAAAAAAAGAAATTTTATTAAAATATGATAAACAAGTTTTTGATGCAATATTTAAATTAAAAAAAGATAATAATTTCTATTATTATGTAAAAATATTTGAAAATTTCATTATAAATCAATATGATAAATTAGTAAATCATTTTATAATATTAAATGATAATAATGAAATAATAAATTATTTAAATATATTTAATTCAATTGGATCATATCATAAAATATCATCTTCATTATTCAAACCTCACTTCTTAAATTTTTTAATATCAATTTTATATAAAAACCCAACCAATGAAATAACATCAAAAATATTAGATTTAATTAGAGCATTTAGTGAAAATACCTATTGTGTAGAAAAAAATGCAAATTTTATAATAACAAATATATTTACAAAAATATTATTTTTAGCAATAAAATTAGATAAAGAATTTCAAAGGGCACCATTAAATATATGTGCAAATATTTTATCAGTTTTATTAGATGATGATAATTTATATTGTTCAACAATAATTGAAAAAGGAAAAACAAATCAAATTAATTCAATGATAGCAATTATTTTACCTACAATATTTGAAATATTACAAATTCCAGATACAATGAATGATGCACTTTCATTTTTAGCTTTAATTATTGTTAAAAATACTGCTTTTATTACACTTTATCTTTCAGTTGGAATAATTGATTTTGTTTTTAATTTAATGTATGAAGATAAATATTATTTTAATTTGAGTTTGATTAAAATATTAATTAAATTAATTGAATCTAATGATATTAAATTCAAAGATATTATTGAAATGGAGTTAATAGATAGAGTTAATTTTATGTTAGGAAAAGAACAAATGGAAGAAATAGGAATTTATACTGAATATGTTATTGAAATGTTTATGGATTTAATGTTTAAAATAAATGATGAAAAAAAATTAAAATATTCAGGAAATTATGATAAAGAAATTTATAAAAATGATTTTTTATCAAAAATTTCTAAAGTTTCAATAAATTTTAAATTATGTATAAAATTATTAAATTGTGAAAATATTAATATCCAAACTAAAAGTTGTATTTGTTTAATATTTATTTTACAATTTTTTCCAAATGGTGAAAGTGATTTTCCTATTAAATTTACATCTGAAGATGTACCAAATTTATTAAAAGGTTTAGATTCAAATTCAACTAAAATTCATAAGAAAATCATTAAAATATTTAAATGGATTATTGATTGTCAAAAAGATTATCTTGAAGTTTTAAAAGGTAATCTTATATTTTTACAAACTTATGTTGAAAAAATTAGAGATACTTCAAATAAACAAGATGTAATTGAATTAGCTGAAAAATTTTTAAAAGATATTTCTAAAATTAAATGTTGAAAAATGGATATATATTTATTATTTATAATATAGTATATTTTTATATATTTTTTATTTTTTTAATTATTTGAGAATTTAATTTTTAAATAATTTATTTTTTTATTTTTTTTTTATTTATTTTTTTCCTTCACTTAAAATATATTGAGTTATTTTTTACCGAAAAAAAAAATGAAAAAAAAAGCAGATTTATCAAGTACATATATTTCTCATTCAAAATTTACATCAAGAAAAAATAAACAAATGACAAACGCAAAATCTTTTTTTTTATCTTCACAAACAATAGATAATAAATCAAAGATAATTGATAAAAAAATTTTAATTAATAAAAAAATATTAAGTCATATTAAAAGCAATATCATTTCACCTAATAAAGTAAATGAAAAAAAAGAAATAGTAAACCCTAATTTCATTAATAATTATAGTTTAAATAAAAAATATTTTAAAAAATCCCAATCATATAGACAATCTTCATTAAAAAATAAAAAACAAAATTTAACAGTCAAAATGTATGAAAAAATAATTCAAAGATTATTTAATTATATGAAAATAGTTTTACCAAGAGAAAAATATTATGATATAAGTAATAGATATTTAAAAGAGGTTTCAAAGGAATTAAATTTTTCATCAAAAAAAAATTCATCTCAAAGTGATTTAACAATCACAAATTTAATAAAATCAACTACTGCAAATAGTTTAAATGATTCAAATACAAATTCATTTTCTAATTTGAAATTAAATTCTAATAATAATAATACAAATATATCTAAAAGAGGAAAGGAACATTCATCTTTATATTCATTGAATAAATTAAAAATTTTAAATTACAAAACTATGAGTCATAGTAAATCAAAAAGTCCTAGTAAATCAAGTAAATCAAATTCAAAAGAAAAAAAACATATGAATAAAGTAGGAAAAAATTCTGCTAAAAAATTAATTAATTGTAGAATATTTAATAGAATAAATAAAGAAATATTAAATATTGAAGCATTGAGACCGAATAAAAATAATTTGAACAATAAAAAGAAATTTTTAAATAAAAGTACCAATAATAAATATATTAATAATTATAATAATAAAAATAATAATAATAATCTTTCAGTAGATATAAATAATATTACTTTTTTTGAAAAAAAAGAAGATAATAAAGATAATGATAATTTATCTAGTGAAAAAAGAAATAAAATGAAAAATTCTGAACAATTAATTAAAATTAAATCAAGTCTTGATGATGATTTAAAAAAAATGTTTAATTTCTCATATGAATCATTTCTAAATAAAGAAAGTGAAAGTAACAGTAAAAAAAGTTTTCCCAAATAAAAAAATATTTAAAAAAAATAAATTTTTTTCTTTTAAAAATATAAATAAATATAAAAAAACTTTTTAATAATTGAAAAAAAATACAATTAAAAAAAATCTTAAAAAAAATAAAAAAAAAAACCAAACAAAAAAAAAAAATTAAAAAATAAAAAACCCAAAAAAATGGTAACTTCTAAAATAAACTAATTCTAAATAGGCAACAGACATTCGTTCTCGTACATTATCAAATTTTAAAACAGTAACAAAAACAAAAACAAACAAATGGATAGATAGTAAACTTCCAGTAATCGACACAGCTTACTTAACATTATATGACTATGAGAGAATAAAAAAAAATGCATATAATCCAACAGAAGAAGAAGAATTAAATGAAAGAAAAATAAAAGCAGAACAAGAATATGATAAAACAGCAAAAGCAAGAGCATTAAGAGATAAAATAAAAAAATTTGATAAAAATCGTCCAAAATTTGAATTAAGTGATGAAGACAGAGAAAGAATAGAAAGAAATAATGATTTACAAAGAATATATCAAAGAGTATTAGATAATAATGAAGATTGTGTTAAACAAATGGAAAAATTAAGTTTATATGCAAGAGTAGCTACAATTAGAGATAGACAAAAGGCAGAACATAAAGAAATGGAAAAAGTTTTTAAAAAAAAAGAAGATAAATTAGATACTATGATGGAATTAGAAAGATTAAAAGAATTAAAATTACAACAAGATAGAGAATTAAATAGGAAAATTCAAAATAGAGAAGGTGCATTAATTGTAGTTGAACAAATTAAAGATAAAGATAGAGAAAGAATGAAACAACAAGAAATGATTGATAGAGAACAAAAAATGATGTTATTACAAATTAAAGAATTACAAGCTCAAGAAATTCGAGCAGCTGAATTAAAGAAAATTAGAAATGAACAATCTGCAAAAGAAATTGAAGAAACTAATAAAATTTCTGCTTTAAATAAACAAAAAAAATTATTAAAAGAAAGAGAAGAAGATTTTAAAATATTAAAATATAATATTGAAAAAGCAAAAAAAGAAGAAGAAGAATTAAGAGAAAAAAAAAGAATTGCAGAAGAAAAAGAAAGAGAATTACAAAAATTAAGAGAAAAACAAGAAAAAGCACAAGATAAAAAAGCAGAATATGATGCTTTAATGGCAAAAAGAGCATATGATGAAAGTGAGAGACAAGCAAGAAAAAAAGAAAGAGAAGAAGAATTATTAAGAAAAAAAAAAATTGCTGATTTAATTGCAACAAATGAAAAACAAAGAAAAGAAAAAGAAATGCAATTAGCAGAAAAAGCAAAACAAGAAAAAGAAGAATATGAAAAAATTGTTAAAAATCAACTTTTAGAAATGGAAAAAGAAAGGAGAATTGAAGAAGAAAAAGCGAGAAAGAGATATGAATATAATTTAGATTTGGTTAAATTAATTCAAGATAAAGAAGAAAGAGATAGATTGAAAGGATTAGAAAAAATTGAAGAAGCTAGAAAAAATAAACAAATGAGAGATGATTGGTTGAGAAGAATGGAAAAAATTAAACAAGAAAAAATCCAAAAATTAAGAGATTTGAAAATTAAACCTTCTTATATTGCTGATTTGGAAAATTTCCAAATTATTAAATAGATTTTTTTTAATTTTTTAAAATTTTTTTTTTATTTTTTTTTTAAAATTTTTATTTTATTTAATTTATATGAATTTGTTTAATGATAAATTTAAATATGAGAAAAAAAATTTGAATGATTCTTTTTATTCTGATTATTTTAATTATAATAATAATTCATATTTATCATCTTCATTTAGGAAATTTCAAAATCCTATTTCAATAAGATCAAACTATTTTAAGACTAGATTCAAACAATCAATTTATGATGGAGTAAAATTAAAAAAAGTTTCTTCTTTAGTTACAATTAGAAATAATTTTTCAAAAATGAAAAATCAGATTAGATTACAGAAAAATTCTGATCGTTCAACAAAGAGTAAATTAAGTGTTACAAATAATTCATCTGGAAATAATAATTCAAATTTATTTTTAACAGGTGAATTAAAATTAAAAGAAAAAAAGTCAAAATTTAGAAATAGAAGTATGGATGATAATAAAACAAAAATAAATAATAATGATACTATAAAAAATGACTTAAATAAAGTTTTAAGTAATTCAAAAATGCAGTTTAAAATAAATAATATATTATATTCAAATAGAATAGATAATAAAGAAAAATTTATTAAAAATTGTAAAGATATTTATTTATTGAAAATTTTTCACTCTCTTCAAAAAGAACAAATTGAATATTCTTCAAGAGATATAAAAGGAGAAACTGAAAGAAGAATAATTAATGTTAAATCAAATATTAATCATATATTTTCTTTAAAAAAGAAATATATTGAAGAAATGGATTTATATTTAAATTTTTTAAATAAACAAAAAATAAAAGAATTTAAACAATTAGAAATATTACAAGATAAAAAATATGAAATCCAAATTGAAGTTAATTCTTTAATTCTAGAAATAGTTAAAAAACAAAAACAATTAAAAAAAATGATTAAGTTAAGAAACTTCTTATTAAGAGTTAAAGAGAAAATATATGTTTTCCCAATTAAATTTGTTGAATTATATACTAAAGAAAGTAAAAAAGAATATATAAAAAAAGAAATAAATTCTTTAAATTGTAAAGATAATAATTCTAAAATTGAAGAATTTTTATTTGAAGATTTAGAAGGAGAATTAAATCAATTACAAAATGATAATAAATTAAAAAAAATGAAATCAATTATTAAAATAAAAAGAAAAAAGAGAAATGTAATGGAAACTGATCAAGAGAAAAATAATATTTTAACAAATAAATTATCATATTATATTTTAAATAAAGTTCCTATTTTTCAAAATGTAGATGAATTTTTAAATTGTTATAAAGATTTAGAAAATAAGATATTAGATTTAATTATAGAAAATGAAAAGAATTTAGAAATAATAAATGAATTAAAATCAGAATATAATTCAATTATTAAAGATGGAAATAGTTATGAAAATTTTATAAATAAAATAATAAATCGAAATGAAGAGGAATTAAAATTTATTCAAAAAAAATATAATAATAATAATCAAATATTATCATCTTTAAAAAATAAAAAATTTAATATTAAAAAAAAAATTGATGAAAAAATTAAAAGTTCAATAAATAATTCACCTTTTGTAGATATGGATATGGTATATTTTGATAAATATAGTAATTTAATTAAAAATAGTAAATATGAATTTTTAGTTCTTTTCAATATTTTAATTAATTATGTTCAAAATTTTCTCAAATTAAATTACAATAATTATACAAAAGAAGATATTTATAAATGTATTGAAAAACATGTTTATTTAAAAATTATAAAATGTAAAAATAAGAATATTGATGAATATAAACTTTTAATACCTGATTTTACAATTAAATTATTAAAAGTATATGAAAATATATGTGAAATAATTTTAGAAAATCATAATAATTATAAAAAAAATATCTTAAATAATTACTCAATAAAGTTTTTTTCTGAGATATATCAAAGAAAAAGAAATCAAAAAAATACAAAGGAAATCAGAGATTTGATAATAAAGAAAAAAGACGAAAACAAAATAAATATATATAAGAAAACAATTAAATCAGTATATATTCCAAAAAAAAAAGTACCTGAACAATTTAATCCAAAAATTTTTACAATCCCAAAAAATTCTTCAAATAGTTATTTAGTTAATTCAAAAAAGGAAATGGAATTACAATCATTTATTCTTTTTGAATAAAAATTAAAAAAATGATAACAATAAACAAAAATTATATTAAAATTATACAATAAAAAATCAATATTTTTATAATAAGTATTTACTTTATTAATGATATAGCATAAAATTTAATTTTTTTATAATTATTTTATATAATTAAATTGATTATAATAATAAATTATTTCCTTAATATATTATTTTATCATATATAATTCTTTAAATCAACAAATACTAAATATTTTGTCAAAAAATTTTTTTCATTTTTTAATTACTCTTTTTCTTAATTTTAATAATATAATTTAATTTCTCATCTTATAATGAATCGCATTAACTTATTATTTATATTTTCTTTTGGTAAATTTCTTTAATTAATCTAGTTAAATAACTGATTTATTAATTTTCATAAAAATATTTGAAATTGCAATTGCTCTTAATAATTACAAATTCATTCTTTTTTTTATAATAAATCACAATTATCTTTTACTAATTTCTATAAAATTTAATTGTTTTTGTTTTTATTAAATAATTAGTTAAGATATTGTTTTTAAATTATAATTTTAATGATATTATTTGATTTCTTGGTTCTTATATATTCAATATTTTAATTATTTTTCAATAAATTTTAAATATTGTTTTTCTAAATCTTCTAATACATTTTTAAAATAAATTCCCATACCACATCTTTTAGATTGTGATTTTGCTTGATGCATTCCTATAATATTTAAATTTTTATTTGTTAATATTATAGGAGATCCACTTGAACCAAGCATAGTAGGAACAGAATGATAAATTTTTAGGTTTTCTTTAATTTCAATTATTTTTCCTTCTGCTATTGAAAGATCTTTATTTCCTGGATATTGTATTATAGCAATTAATTCATTTTTATATTCTATATTAGGATTATTACAATTAATATTAGGATCAATTTGAAAATAATTATCAACTTCTTCATTATAAAATATTTCAATACAAGTATAATTTAATTCTTCATTAGTACAAACAAATCTATTTTTTGTTATTTCAATATTTTTTATTCTATCTTTTTGTTTTAATTCAATTATTGAACCAAATTGAATATCTGATTGATTTAATACATGACTACATGTGAATAATAATTTGATTGTTTTATTTTTAATTGTTACTTGACAAAAAAATCCTGTTCCTGTATATGAATTTAATATTATTTTACAAATTGCATCTTCTTTTTTAACATATTTTATTAAGTTGTTCATACTTAAAGGCTCTGCTGATTGGTTTGTTTCTGGTGTGTAATATTTTTCCATTTTATATATTAAATTAAGAAAAAAGTTAAATAAATTAAAAAATTTTATTATCAATAGAGGATAATTTCTAATTTTAAATATTAAAAGATTCAAATTTAATTATTTAAATCAAATATTAAAAAAATTTATTTTTATAAATATTTGTATTGAATAATATTCTTAATATAAGTTGTTTCAATTATATTATTAATCAATTAAAAATATTCAAAAAATTAAACAACAATTATAATCCAAAAAAATTAGTATTTAAAAAGGATTCCCTTAATCCTTTTATAAAACTTATTTCAAATATTAGCAAAGGAGAAAATATAACTTTTTTTTCAAATCAAATTAAATTAAATTGATATTGGTAATTATGTTTTTACTTTTAAATCTATTGTCTCTGTTCTATCATCATAATTATCATCTGTATTTTTCAAAAAAAATGAAAATTAAAACAAATTTAATTGTGTTTTTTTGGGTAAAGATTGAAAAAATCAATTAATATTCATAATATCATTTTTAAAACATTTTAGCTTTTTATTTTCAATTAGTTGAAAAAGAAAATAAATAAAATATTTTTATTTTTAAAAATTATATTAATACAATAAAAAATTATCTAATATTGATGATTCTTATTAATTTCTTTCTATAATTAAAATTACAAATATCCTTTTTATTTTATGTAATTTTTATATAGAATAGAAAAAGAAATTATTCTTAGATTATTTGTTATAAACAATTGAATTTAAAATAATTTATCATTATATTCTATAGATTATTCCCCTTCTATCATATAAAAAAAAACCATTCTCTTTAATTTGTTCCATGGTAGGAATATCAATCTTTTGTTATGTTCTCAGCTTAGTATATAATATTCTTTAAAATATATTAATTAACAATTATATAATAATAATTTAATTTAAATTGTTTTGGATAATCACTTATAATATAAATTATAAATAT
>JAJMZS010000500.1:0-28705 GCA_023807205.1 Isotricha prostoma | reverse complement strand
CCCAATCCCCAATCCCCAATCCCCAATCCCCAATCCCCAATCCCCAATTAATAAATAATAAAGAAGATTAATATTCAAATGTATATATTTATTATTTTTTATTTTAAAATTTAGTGATGTTTTTAAATAAAAAAATTATTAAAATAAAAGTTGAAAATATTATTAATATATATAAAGAAAATTGTTGAAAAGAATATTAAAATATTTTATAAATATTATCTATCTAATTATGACTATGAAGAAACATTTGATGGGAAAAATAACAATTCATTCATCAAAAACCTTCTTGAAATATATATAATATTATTATTTAGAAAAAAAATTAATCATTCATTTTATTATTTAAATTTTTTTTATTAATTTAAAGATAAAATTTTTTTAATAAAGATGAACTATAAATAACAATTTTATTCATAAAAAATCTATTTGTATTCATATAATATTAGTATTTCAGAAAAAATATTCCATTAAAAAATTAAAATAGAGGTAAAAATTAAATCAATATTTTAATTTTAATATTCATTTAAAATTTTAAATTATTCAAAATTCAATATTTAATTTATTTATAATTTTATTTAATACATTTCTAGAAAAAAACAAATAATTCTAATTTTTAAAAATTATACCTGAAAATTTATAAAAAAAATTTGTTCCCATTATTTGTCTATAAATCTTGGAAAAAATAAATTAATATAAAAAAATGTCAGGAGTAATAGAGCCATTTTCATCAATGGAAGTAAAAAAAGTAAAAGCAATTCAATTCGGTTTAATAAACCCGGACGAACTGGTAAGAATTAAAACTTAATTTAACAAAAAAAATAGATAAAACTCTCAGTAGCAAAAATTGACAAAATCCAAATAGTAGATATGGATGGAAATCCAACAAAAGGAGGAATAAACGATCTTAGAATGGGAACAGTAGACAAACAATTATTATGTCAAACATGTAATTGTAATTTCGAAAATTGTCCAGGTCACTTAGGTCATATTGAATTAGCAAAACCAGTATATCATATTGGATTTATTGAAGAATGTAAAAAAATATTAAGTTGTGTATGTTTTAATTGTTCAAAATTACTTTTACCTTATGATAAAAAATATAATGATACCAGAAATATTCAAAATCCAAAAAAAAGACAAGCTAAAATTTATAAAATTTGCAAAACTATAAAAGAATGTAAAATTAATCAAGATGATAAAAAAGATGGTGATGGTACTAGTATTTCAGATTCTTCTGAATCACTTGTTATGCATCAAGGATGTGGTTATAAATTACCAGTTTATAAAAAAGATAAATCAGATCCTTTGAAAATTTTAGTAGAATTCCAAAATGAAGATGATGAAATGCAAGGAGAAAAAAGTAGGGAATTAACTGCTGAGGAATGTTTAAAAATTTTTAACAAAATTTCCGATGAAGATTGTCGTTTATTAGGATTTGATCCTCAATTTGCTAAACCAGGTTGGATGATTATTAAATATTTAGCTGTTTGTCCACCACAAATTAGACCTTCTGTTAGTGTTGATGCTAGTTTAAGATGTGAAGATGATCTTACTTTTCAATATAGTCAAATTTTAAAAACAAATCAAGAATTATTAAAACAAGAAAAAGATGGTGCTGCTGGACATACAATGGCTGATAATTATAAAGCACTTCAATATGCTGTTGCTACTTTAATGAATAATGAAATTTCTAATGCTACTGCAAGACAAAAAAGTGGAAGACCAATTAAAGCAATATCTGCAAGATTA
This sequence comes from Isotricha prostoma, assembly GCA_023807205.1. NCBI lineage: Eukaryota > Ciliophora > Litostomatea > Vestibuliferida > Isotrichidae > Isotricha > Isotricha prostoma. The sequence goes on along the minus strand of JAJMZS010000500.1, from coordinate 26,956 downwards.
AAAGGAAAAGAAGGAAGATTAAGAGGGAATTTAATGGGAAAAAGAGTTGATTTTTCAGGAAGATCTGTTATATCTCCTGATCCTAATTTATTACTTGATGAACTAGGTGTTCCTATGTCTATTGCTTTAAATTTAACTTTTCCAGAAACTGTTACTTCTATGAATATTGATCGTCTTAGAAAATTAGTTGAGAATGGACCTACAAAATGGCCAGGTGCTAAATATATAATTAGAGATGATAATGTTAGAATTGATTTAAGATATGTTAGAAATTTAACTGATGTTCATTTAGCTTTAGGATATGTTGTGGAGAGACATATGCAAAATGATGATTTTGTTATTTTTAATAGACAACCTTCTCTTCATAAAATGTCAATGATGGGTCATAGAGTTCATGTACTTCCATATTCAACATTTAGATTAAATTTATCTGTCACCACACCATATAATGCTGATTTTGATGGTGATGAGATGAATATGCATCTTCCTCAATCATTAGAAACTAAATCGGAAATTATTAATATTATGCATGTTCCTAAACAAATTGTATCACCTCAATCAAATAAACCAGTTATGGGAATTGTTCAAGATGCACTTATTGGTGTTAAATTATTTACTGAAAGAGATAATTTTCTTACATATGAACAAGTTATGAATCTAGTTATGTGGATTAATGATTTTGATGGTGATTTACCAGTTCCTGCAATATTGAAACCAGAACCACTTTGGACAGGAAAACAAATATTTAGTTTAATAGTCCCTAAAGTAAATTTAATACTTTACGCATCAGGACATGAAAAAGAAAAAGGAGAAAAATTAAATTTAATTGATACAATAGTTCAAATAGATAATGGTGAACTGATTCAGGGAATTGTATGTAAAAGAACAGTTGGTAATACAGGAGGAGGTTTAATCCATTGTATATGGAATGAATTTGGACCAGAAAAAACATTATGGTTTCTTAGTAATTGTCAGAAAATAATAAATAATTGGCTTCTTTTAAGTGGTTGGACAGTAGGAATAAGTGATATAATATCAGATAATAAAACAAATCAAGAAATAAGACAAACAATATTAAGATCTAAAAAAGAGGTTCGAAATATATTAATTCAAGCTCAAACAGGAGAATTAAAAACACAACCAGGTAAAGGAATGATTGATTCTTTTGAATCAACTGCAAATAGTAAATTAAATGATGCAAGAAATGAAGCAGGTACCTCAGTACAAAAATCTCTTCGAAATACAAATCACTTAAAAAATATGGTCCTCGCTGGTTCAAAAGGAAATATTACAAACATTTCACAAATTATCGCATGTGTAGGTCAACAAAATGTAGAAGGTAAAAGGATTCCATTCCATTTTAATAGAAGATCACTTCCTCATTTTGTTAGAGATGATTATGGTCCTGAAAGTAGAGGTTTCGTTGAAAATTCATATTTATCTGGTTTAACTCCTCAAGAATTTTTTTTCCATGCAATGGCAGGTCGTGAAGGAATTATAGATACTGCTGTTAAGACTTCTGATACAGGATACATTCAAAGAAGACTTGTTAAAGCTCTTGAGGATGTTATGGTAAAATATGATGGTACTGTTAGAAATTCTATAGGGAATCTTATTCAATTTCTTTATGGAGAAGATGGTATGGCTGGTGAATGGATTGAAGATCAAAAAATTGAAACTTTAAATATGGATGATGAAAAATTGAAAAAGAATTTTAAATTTATTGATGATGATGTAACTCCAGATAAATTAAAACAAAGTTTAAGAAAGTTTATGACTAGTGAAGAAGTTGATAAATTAGTTTATAGTGATGAATTTGCACAAATTAGAATTGATTTAGAACAAGAATATAAACAAATTATGAATGATAGAAATGAAATGAGAGAGAAAATATTTAAAGATGGCGAAGATAAAGTACATTTTCCTGTTAATATACCTCGTATTATATGGAATGCAAAAAAAAAATTTAAAATAACTCAAAGAAGTATAAGTGATTTACATCCAATGATAGTAATAAAAAAAATTGAAGAATTAAAAAAGAAACTTTTAGTTGTTCGTGGAAATGATGAAATGAGTAAAGAAGCACAAGAAAATGCAATAAGATTATTTACTGTATCATTAAATTATAATTTATCATGTAAGAGAATAATTCAAAAAGAAAGAATGAATACAAGTGCATTTAATTTTATATTAGGAGAAATTGAAAATAAATTCTTCCAAGCAATGGTTCGTCCAGGAGAAATGGTTGGTAATATCGCTGCTCAATCAATTGCAGAACCAGCTACTCAAATGACTTTAAATACTTTTCACTTTGCTGGTGTCTCTGCAAAAAATGTTACACTTGGTGTTCCAAGATTAAAAGAAGTTATTAATGTTGCTAAAAGGTTAAAGACTCCATCTATGACAATTTATTTAACTCCTGAAATTATTCCTGAAAACGAAACAAAGGAACAAAAAGAAGAAAGAGATTCAAGAATGATGACAATTGTTAGTGGAATTCATTCTAAATTAGAAGAAACTACTATTGAAAATATTACTAAAGTTTCTGAAATTTATTATGATCCTGATATTTTTAATACTATTATTACAGATGATGAATTTACAATTAGTACTCAAACTCAATTACTTAGTCAAGATTATAATAGAGAAAAGGAAAATATTTCTCCTTGGGTTCTTAGATTGGAATTAGATAAAGAAGCTTTAATTAATAAAAATCTTAGAATGGATGTTATTGAAGATATTATAAAAAATAATCTTGAAAAGAATTTAGATGTTGATATTATATGTAGTGAAAAAAAAATTATACGTATACGTGTTAAATATAATAATGAAAATAAAAAAATTTCAAAGGAAGATGCTCATAGTGAAGATATATTAAAGAAAATAGAAAATGCATTATTTAGAGAAATTAGATTAATGGGTGTTTCAAATATAAAAAAAGTATATGTTAAAAAAGAAAATAAAATAGGATATTCACATCAAACAGGAGAACTTGAAAAACAAGAAGAATGGGTAATAGAAACAGATGGAACAAATTTAAAAGAATGTTTCCTTCAAGATGGAATTGATTTTACTAGAATGATATCAAATGATATAAATGAAATATATGAAACTTTAGGGATTGAAGCAGTTCGAAAAGCATTAATTGCTGAAGTTAGAAATGTTTTAAGACCATATGATATTTATGTTAATTATCGTCATATTGCAATTTTATGTGATGTTATGACACAAAGAGGAATTTTAACATCAATTACTCGTCATGGATTAAATAGAGCTGATTTAGGACCAATTAGAAAATGTTCATTTGAAGAAACTGTTGAAATTTTACTTGAAGCTGGATTATTTGGAGAAAGAGATAATTTATTAGGTATTACTGAAAGTGTTTTAGTTGGACAATTACCTCCTTTAGGTACAGGAGCTTTTGATCTTCTTCTTGATTTAGATGCAATTGAAGATTCAAAAATTCCTGAAGCTGATTTTACTCAAAATTACTTTGATGATGAAGCAGGTACTCCAATGCCAGATGATTCTAATTCACCACATAGAACTCCTTATCCAAGTAATACTCCAAAGGTTAAAAAACAATATATTCCATCATTAACACCTTTTGATGGTAATGGTAATTTCACTCCAGGAGTCCCAATTTCACCTTATCAACAATATTCAAATGATAATAATTACATATTAACACCAAATTCAAATCAATTAAGAACTCCAAATACTAGTAGTCCTTCTAGTTATTATCCAGATAATTACAAAACTCCAGCTGCTTATTCACCAATACCTTATAATGATACTATAATTCAATCAGAATATGTTCCTTCATTATATACTCCTAATGCAGGTCTTCCATCTAGTAGTTTATATACTACTGCTAATTTAAGGAGAGGATATAGAGAACAAACATCACCAAGAAGTGTTTATTCACCTACTACTCCAGTCATGAGACCTAGTAGTAATAGTCCAGGATATATTCCAGGAAGTGGTATATATTCAGGCTCTCCTAGAATGGAAAGTGGTGGTTGTTCACATTCATATTCTCCAATGAGTACTTCATATAATCCACAAAGTCCTTCTTATAATATTGCACCTAATACTGTTTATTCTAGGAATTCACCTTATTATAATCCTAATATTGGAAATATGATGAATAAAGATGAAAGGAAAGAAGATGATAATAAAAAAGAAGGGGCACAAAGTCCTTTACAAAGTGATGACGAAGGAGATAAAGATTAAAAATCGTATTTTTTTAAATAAATATTAATACAATTAAATAAACTTAAACATAAATTATAAATTATACAAATAATTTTATTAAATTTAAAAGAAATAGAATTTTTTCATTAATAATATAAAAGAAAATATATATTCATAATCCATCAAAAAAAATTATTATTTATTCTTTCTTAACCCATTCAACTATTTTTTCAATTTCCTTAGCAGTATCACTATCTTTATATTCTTTAACAAAACAAATTCCTTTCTCAGTACTTTGTAAAATAACAGGTTCAAGTGGTATCCTAGAAATTAAATCTAAATTAAACTCTTTACACATTGCTTCAGCTCCTCCAGTATTAGCAGTAAAAATATCAGTAGACTTATTACAATGAGGGCAAATAAACCCACTCATATTTTCAACAATTCCTAAAACTTTAGTTTTAGTCTTATTACAAAAATCAACTTCTTTCCTAGCATCAAGTAATGATACTTCTTGTGGTGTTGTGATAATTATAGCACCTTTAACATTAGCTTCTTTTAAATAATTTAAAAGAGTTAAATGTTCATCGCTGGTTCCAGGTGGTGTATCAATAATTAAATAATCTAATTTATCCCAAATAACTTCAGTTAAAAATTGTTTAATTAAACCATTTTTACGAGGACCTCTCCATATAACTGCATTTTTCTTATCAGTTAGTAAAAAACCAATAGACATAACTGCTAAATTTTCCTCTTTATAAACAGGAGTAAGTCCTTCTGTTGATTTGTGTACTTCTTCATTTTCTATTCCTAACATTCTAGGAATACTAGGACCACAAATATCAACATCCATTAAACCTATTTGAAGATTAGGATCTTGAGATAAGGCTAATGCTATTTGAGATGCTATTGTTGATTTTCCTACTCCACCTTTTCCACTTAGAATTAATATTATGTTTTTTACTTGGGATAATTTTTCTTTTACTAAAGGAATTGTTGGATCTGGAACCATTTGACCTGATTGACATTGTTTTTTAAATGGACAACCTGCACATGCTGATGTTCCTGCATTTGGACATGATTGACATGGTGGTTGAGAGTTTTGAGATGGGGATTTGTTATCAAATTTTTGAGGATTTGTTGTTTGCTCTTCTTTACTTTCCATAATTTTTTTTGATATTTTTTTTTAGTTTAGAGAATTTAAATATGTTTTTTTAACTTTCATTATTTATTTTTTTTATTTATTTTAAATTTTATTAAATAATATAATTATAAAATAATGTTTTGAATATATCATTTATGTGTAATATATTATTATAAATAAATATTCAATAAATATTAATAATAATTATTTATATTAAATGAAATCTGCTAAAAAAATTAAAAAAGCATCTCCAAAAGATAAAACTAACTTAACTACAATAACCACTAAATCAATTTCAAAAGAAAAAAACAAAAAAAAAAATTTAAATAAAAAAACTAAAAATGATAAACCTGAAGAATTAGAAATTGAGGAAAAAACTCAAAAAAAAGAAAAATATAAAAGTCCATTAAAAACAAAAAAATTAATAAATACAAAAATAACAATAGATTACATTTTTAGGAGAGAACAATATAAAATAAAAGAACAAAATACAACTTTAACATTTGGTGATATGAAAAAAATAATAAGTAATGAATTAAAAATAAATGAATTAGATTTACAAATAATTTACTTAGATAATGAAATTAAAAATGATAAAATAAACATATATGATTTAATCAAAGATAATAAAATAAAATTTTTTGAAGTGAAAAAAAAAATAAATCCATCAGATGATATAATTGATTCATATGAATATATATTAACAATAGAAAATATATCAAATGGTTTAGATTTAAATAAACAAATTGATAATTTTTTTCAAGATTTATTAATTGAAAGAAAATGTATTTGTGAACCAAAAAGTTTATCTTCATATAATATTAGTTTCCCAACTAATGATTTAGCTTTTGATTTTAAAAGATATTTATCTATTTTAAAAAAAACAAATCCATTATATGCAAATATTAGAGTTATTATTAATATTCCTGAAAAACCAAAATTTGCTACTGTAATAAATAAGTTTAATAAGGAAAATAAAAATATTAAAACTATTACAAAAAGTAAAAATCCTACTCTTGATTATTATAAAAAAAATTTAGGAAATTATATTACATATAGTGATATTAAGAAAATGGAAAGAATGGATGGAAAGTTAAAATGGTTAAATCAAAAAGGATTTATTCCTAGTGGAAATAATATAAATAAAAAATAATTTATTATTTTTTTATGTACACTGGGAGTTTAATTCTTAATATTTATTTCTTTTTTTTTAATTTTAAAAATTAAAAAATGAAAAAATTGTTTATGTTATATAAAATAATAATTAAAATAAAATTAGATTATTTCTGTATTAATTTATGGGATTAATAATTAATCATAAATTATTTATAAATATTTCTAATAAACAAAAAATAATAATTATAAAGTTAAATGATTGAAAACAATAAAGAAAAAAAATAAATATTATTTTTTGTTTTAAAAATTTAGTGATGTTTTTAAATAAAAAAATTATTAAAATAAAAGTTCAAAAAGTTATAAATATATGAAAAGAAAATTTTTAAAAGAATATATTAAAATATTTTATAAAAATTATATATTACTTATGATTATAAGAAACAATTGATGGAAAAATAATAATTTATTCATCAAAAATCTCCTTGAAGTAATTACATATATTAATATTATTATTTAGAAAAAAAATTAATCATTTATATTTATATAATATTACTATCTCATAAAAAAAATTAATTAAAAAATTATAAAATAAATCTAAAACAATAATATAAATATTTAATTTTTAGCTATGATTATATATTTTATATTATTTAGAAAATGATTAATAGAAAAAATGTGAATTATGTAATTTTAAAATTGAAAAAAAAAAATATTTGTTTTTCAATAAAAATAAATTATATTAAATAATAATTTAAAACATAATTTGAAAATTAAATGAATGAAAATAATGAAATTGATGCTCCAAAAATAAAAGAAGAAATTATTAAAGATAAAAAAATAAGTGACAATAATAATAAAAAAAAAAATAAAGAAGAAGAAGAAATAGAAATATTAAATGAAGAAGAAGAAGAAATTTCAATTGAAGATGAAGAATATGATAAAATAAAGCAAATAAAAGACCCAAATGTGAAAAAATTAATGGAATTAGATTTTGAAAAAGCAGATAAAAATGAAATTTTAAAAATTTTATTAGAAGATTCATTATATTCATCAGAACAAATTAAAGAAAATAACTTATTTAATTATGTTAAACAAATAAATAAAAACCAAAACAACAATTATAAGAATATAGAGTCACCAATAAAAAATTATTTAACCGGTAATTACAATAATAAAAATTTTTATATTTATCAAAATGATATAAAAATTATTAATAATGAAAAAAATAGAATTATAAATCAATCATCACAAGAAAAACAAAATGAAATTATAAAAAAATTATTACCCAAGCAACAAAAATTAAAAGATGATAAAATTATAAAAACAACAGAACTTTTAGGGGAAAATGGAACACAAAGAATTGACAATTTTGAAAAAAGAAATTTTACTCCTTTAAAAATAAAAAAAAATGATGAAAAAAGAAATTTTAATCAATTTTTACAAGATGAAAAAAATCATTTATTAAAAATAAAAAATAAAATAAATAATTTAAAAGAACAAAAAGATATAAAAGATAAAGAAGATTTAATATTAAAACCAAGTATAGATAAAAATTCAGAATTATTAGCAAATAAAAATAAAAATAATAATGAAAAGGTATTTGAAAGATTATATAATTTAAGAAATAAAACTCCAAACAAAATATTAAGAGAAGAAGAAAAGGAAAAAGAAGAAAAAGAAAAGAATAAAAAAAAAAGATCAAAGTCTAGTAAAAAGGAAATTTACATTCCTAGTAATCCAAAAGTGAAAATTACAAAAAAACAAATTGAAAAAAAATATTATTTACTTGATAAAAATTTAAATACAAATAAAATATTTTACAATCATTTTATTTTTCATTTTAGAAATACAACAAATAATTATTTTAATGTTTTACTTTATTATAATGAACCAATTGAAGAAGAAAATAATAAGATAGATAACAACATAAAATATAATTTGAATAATATAAATAATAATAATATTGATTTAAGTATTAATAATATTAATAATGAAAATTTAGATAATACTTTTGAAAATAATATTGTTGATGAATATAAAGTTAATAATTTAGTAATAAATAAATTATCTTTACCTCAACTTTACGAATTATTATTTGATTTAGGAATATGTTCTAAACCTATACCAGATGATAATTCTGAGAATGAAAACCCAATTCAGGAACAAGAAAAAAATTTAGTAATTAAATTATTTACAATTTTAAAAGATGAAGATGATATGGTTGAAAATGATAAATTATTAAAATTTTTAATTTCTGTTTTAGGTTTAAATTATTATGATTTATATAGAGAATTTAGATTAACACATAAAGAATCAGAAATAGATTCTTTAATTAATGAATCTTTAATATCAAAAGATGAAAAAATTGATATTATGATAAATACACAAAATAATGAAAATGAAAGGAAAATAGATTTAAAAAATAAAAAAGAAAATGATTATGTATCATATGATAAACAAAATAAAATTATAATACCAATAAATAAATCAAAATTAATAAAAAAAGAATTTCAACCTTTTTTAATAAATTATATGACATTAAAAAACAAATGTAATTATAAAGATAATCAACATGAGGAAATGTATAATTTTAAACCAAATATTGGTCAAAAATCTCAAGAATTATATGAAAAATATAAAGAAAAAGTAACATTGTTAAATGAATATTTAAACTATGAAAACAAAAAAAATAATAATAATAATTTAAATTGTATTGAAAGATTAATTCTACAAGATAAAAGAAGATTATTGGAAAATGCAAAAATGAGAGAAGAAAATTTAAAGAAAGAAATGGAAGAATGTACATTTAAACCTAAAATTAATTATTATTCATCATCAAAGCAATTTCAAACAAATCGTTTTGAAGAATTAATTCAAAGAGAAAATGATAAAAATAAAAATAAAAAAAATAAATCGAAAGACGAAGTAGATCTTGAAGTTAATAAAGATGAATATACATTTAAACCAAATATTCCTATTAAAAATTTTAAAAAAAATAATTATTCAAATAATAGTTATAATGAAAAATGTAATAAAATATTATATGAAAGAACAAAAAATGGAAGAATGGAAAGATTAATTAAAGAAGCAGTTCATGATAGATATGAATTAAATGATATTTTAAAAGATTATATTAAAAAAAATAAAGAAAATAACTTTCGTGAAAGACTAGAAGAATATTATCAAAATAATTATAATGAATATAATAACTTAGAAAATGAAAATAATAATGTAAATAATAAAATAAATAATATAAATGAAAAGGAAAATATTAATGAAAATAAAAAAATAAATAATAATTTAAATGATAATAGTATTGAGATTGAAAATAAAAAAGATGGAATTCCTTTATTAATAATAGATGTTAATATTAGGCAAGGTGTTAAAAAAAAAATTTATGTTTATGAAGGTGATACTCCTGAAGATTTAGCTGAAAAATTTGCAAATGAACATAATTTAGAAAATGAAACTAAGGAAAAATTACAATGTTTAATTCATAATCATATGTTACGATTACTTACAAGAATTGATGAAGAAAAATAATTAAATTTTTAAATATTCATTAATTTTTTTTTTAGTTGAATTTTGTATATTAAAAATAATATTTATAAGTACCTAATAGTATTTTTTAACCTTATATTATATTTAATTATTTAATTGTATTTGAAACAAATAATAATATAGAAAATTATTTAATTTTGAATAAATAATTTGAATTAAATTATTAATTGCTGTTTAAAATTTACACTTATTTCATATAAAAATTCATATAATGAGAACGAATTAAAAAAAATCTCCAAACATATTATCCATTCTTAAAAAAATATATAAAACAAAAAAAAAATCTAAATTCTAACTCAAAAAAAAATTAAAAGAAAAACAAAACTTAAAATTATAAAAAAAACTAAAAAAATTATAAAAAAAATGAGTAAACAATACCCAATTCTTGCAGGTGATATAGGAGGAACAAACTCTCGTTTAACTCTCTTAAAAATTACTTCAAACCCAGATGACAAACATCAATTAATAGACAATAAATATCTTTTATCTTTTAATTTCAAAAGTGTACATGATCTTCTAACCCAATATCTAAATCCATTTAAAGGGACACCAAATTATCCTAGATTTGCAGTTTTCGGAGTACCAGGTCCTATAAAAAATAATACAGTTCTCCAATTTACAAATGTTCAACATTGGGAATCAGTAAATGGAGAAGAATTAGCAAAATTAATGGGAATAGAAAAAGTAATTTTTTTAAATGATTTTGTAGCAAATGGTTATGGTATTCAAACTAAAATGATAGAAGGAGTAGATTATCTTATTGTTAATAATAAACCAATTGATCCTAATGGACCAAAAGCTACAATGGGACCTGGTACTGGATTAGGTGTTGGTTATCTTACAAAATGTGAAGGTGATAAATATCATTTAGTTTGTGGTGCAGAAGGTTCTCATATGGATTTTGCACCAAGGAATGAATTACAATTTAAATATTTGAAATTTTTAAAAAAATATTATGGTGTTGAACATATTTCTGCTGAAAGAGCTACTTGTGGTCAAGCTATTATTCCTATTTATAAATTCCTTGCTAAATATGCTAAAGTTCCATATGATGAAACTTTATTTGATCAAGTTAAAGTTTTTCAAGGAATAAATAATTCTGATACTCAAATTCAAATTAATAATCAAATTGTTTCAAAAGGATTAAAAAAAGAATGTAAATTATGTGAAAAGACTCTTGATTTTTTTATTCAATTATATGGACAATCTGCTGGAAATGCTTGTTTAATGTATTTACCTTCTGGAGGTTTGTATCTTTTAGGAGGATTAAGTGTTGCTCTTCAAGAATTAATTATTAACACTGATACTTGGATGAAGGCTTTTATTGATAAAGGAAGATTATCTTCTGTTTTGGAAAGTACTCCTGTTATTTTAATTAGAGTTCATGATTTAGGAATGAGAGGATCTACTGAATATGCTAGGAGATTAATTGAGAATGATGAAAAGTAAATTTTTTATTTATGGTTAATTTCTTTTTGGTTTTTTATATAAAAAATTTTATTTAATTAAATTAAATATAAAAAATGGGAAAAATTATATAATATAAAATATAAAGTAAAAAAAGAAAAGTATTACTTCTTTTATTAAAAATTGTATTTAGGTTTTAAATATTTTTCAATTTAATTTATTATTATATAAAATTATTAGTTATTTCTTTTTTAATTTTGAACAAATTAAATTATGAGGAAATTAATATATTTGAATAATATAATTATTTAAAAACCTTAGAGATATTTCATTTGTTTTTATATATTCAAAAATTAAACTAATAAAAAAATAAATTAATAAATAATATTATTTAATTATTAATCTTTATATTTCAATTATTATATTTAAGTTTATAAGGTTAATATATTTTTAATTATTTTTTAATTATTTTCTTTTTGATCATAATTGGTCCTCAACAAGGAATCTGATATTAAATTTCCATTTATTTCATCATTCTTATATTCTTCATTATATTTTTTTGGTAAAAGAAGACAAATTTTTCTTGTATGAAGGATAATTAAAAGTAGAAGTGGGAATAAAAATATTAAATTAGAAATAATTAAAATTATTTCAAGAATATTTTTTACTATTATATTTGAAAATAATATTGTACATTTTGGAATTGAAAATAATATATCAAAACTCAATTTTTTATCAAATAAATTACAATCTCTATAATCTTTTGGTTTTTTTTCTAAATTTGTAATATTTATAGACTCAAAGCAAATAATTAAAATAGAAATTAATTGAAAAAAAGAAATATATAAAAAAATATAAAAAAAAGGATAATTTTTCCTTCCAATACAATTATTAACCCAAGTACAATGATGATCAAATCCTTCACAACATTTATTACATATTACACAATGTTTAGAATTTTTCTTAAATTTAATTTTACAAACACAGCAATAATTCAATAAATTTTCTCCAGAATCTAAAATGTCATTAAATTTCTTATTTTTATTTTGTAATATTCCAGGATTAGAAAAAATCAAAAAAACATAAAATCCAAAAAACAAAACAAACATTCCTAAATAAACTAAATACAACACTTTTTCATAATTACTATTATCATTAAGAAAAAAACAAGGAAAAATACAACAAAACAAAATAAACAAAGAACAAAATTGAAATAATAAAATTAAAAAAATATTAAAATTACTTTTTTTAATTTTTTTTATTGGTTCAGTACAAGTACACAAATTACATTTTTCACTATTTTTTAATATAATAGCAATATCAGAATGCTTTTTAAATAAAGCAAATTCATAAGGTGTTCTTCCTTTATTATCTTTAATATTAAGTAAAGCACCATTTTGTAAAAGTTTTTTAATAATTTTAATATTTTTATTAATAATTGCTATATGTAAAGGAGTAAAACCTGAATTATCTTGTTCATTTATATTTATTCCATAATTAATTAAATATAAAAATGCTTTTTCATTTTTATAAAAACATGCAAAATGAAAAGGAGTTTTTCCTTCTTCTTCTTTATAATCTAAATTTAATTCTGGAAAATTTTCATGAAAAAAAACTATTGAATTTGGTTGATTTCCTTGTGCTGCAAAGTGAATTAAATTTAATTTTGTATTTGTTAATTCATTTATATTTGCATTATTTTCAATTAATAATTTTATTATTTTAATATTCCCTTTTAATGATGCATAATGAAGTGCAATTACCCCTTTATTATTTTTTTTATTTATAAATGAAGTAAATAAATCTGGAGAAATATTTTTTTTTATATAATTTAATAAGAGAAATGTAATTTTAGTCAAATCTAAAAAAATTGAAATATGTAAAACTGATGAATCTTCATTATCATTATCTTTATATTCCCATATTTCTAATTTATTATCTTCTAATTTTTTTTGAATTTCATTTATATTTTCATTTTTAATTAATATGAAAAAATATTTTTCATCATCATCTATTTGATTTAACATTTAATATTATTCAATTAAAATAATTATTTTTATGGTCATCATTTTTATTTAAAACTAATCATAATTTGTGATAAAAAAAATATAATTTAAAAATAATAAAATTATAATAAATTCTTTTATTTATCATTTTTTGGACCATCTTTTTCATCCTCATCCATAAATCCACCAACAATTTCTTCACCATTATTTTGTTGTTCATCTTTTTTATTTTCTTTATCTTGTTCTTCTTTATCTTCAGTTAATTCATTATTTTTATTCTCTCCTTCTTTATTCTCTCCTTCTTTATTTTCTCCTTCTTTATTTTCTCCTTCTTTATTTTCTCCTTCTTTATTTTCACCTTCTTTATTTTCTCCTTCTTTATTTTCACCTTCTTTATTTTCTCCTTCTTTATTTTCTCCTTCTTTATTTTCACCTTCTTTATTTTCACCCTCTTTATTTTCACCTTCTTTATTTTCTCCTTCTTTATTTTCTCCTTCTTTATTCTCTCCTTCTTTATTTTCACCCTCTTTATTTTCACCTTCTTTATTCTCACCTTCTTTATTCTCTCCTTCTTTATTTTCTCCTTCTTTATTCTCTCCTTCTTTATTTTCACCCTCTTTATTTTCACCCTCTTTATTTTCTCCTTTTTCATCATTATTTTCTTGAACTGTTTCTTCTTTCTTTTCATCATCTTTTTTTTCTTCTTGTTTATTTTCTTCAACATTTCCTGCATTTTGAACTTCATCATTCGGTTTAACTTCATCTTTTTCTTCTTCATCCATATAAATTTCTTCTTTTCCCTCTTCTTTCTTTTCATCTTTTTTTTCTTCTTCTTGTTTTTCTTCTTCTTTTTCTATTTTCTTTCTAAACTTAAACTTCCTTCTTTTAATCTTTGGTAAATCTCCAAATTCACTATAAACTCTATAAGCTCCAGGTCCAGGAGTATTATCTGCTTTATGAATATTATATCTGCTCCCAAAACTCATACTAACACTTGATTTAAATTTACTATTAAAAATCTGTGATCCAAAAAGTGGTTGAACCTTATAAATAGGACCAGGTACATTATTATCTATAAAAAACAAGAAAAAAAAAGAAAAAAAAAATTAAAAAAAAAACAATAACTTACATCTGTAATTAAACCTCTTTGACTTATACATAGAAAAATCAACAGGTTTAGTATTAATCGTAGTACTCAAAGGATAATGACCATCTTTATTAATTGTCAAAGGATCTTTATAAGTTCCAGGTCCAGGATAATCTCTCCTACTATCAATATCAGTTGGACATCTAACTCCCATAGAAAAAGCAGGACCATCATTATTTTTATTAACATTATAATTCCCAGGTCCAGGATTATCTGCATCGGGATGTACATTAGTTTCAATATAAACTTTAGAATATGCTTCACGTGATGCTGAAAATGAATAAGCAGGACCTAATTCTGCTCCTTGATCAAAATCCCTTTTTACAGGATAAAATGCTGGTTTATCAATTTTTGATCCTGTTGTAAAATCTGAACGACCTCCGTAACCTAATCCTGCTGCTCTAGTTGAACGAACTGATGGTAGAGGATAAAAATCTGGACGGTCACTTTTTTTAAATGGAGAAAAACGAATTGCTTTTGGGAAACTATATAACATTTTTGATGAAGAGTGATTCCATTGAGAATCACATACTTGTTGTTTTGTTAATGGAGGAAGGTTTGCCATTCTTTTTTTTTTTTAAAAAAAATTTTTTTATTTTTGTTTTTTTTAATTTTTTTTTGGAGGTTATTTTTTTTTTTTTATTTATTTTAAAATTTGTTTTATTATATAAAATATGTCTTTATATTATTTTATTGTGTATAATTTAATAGAATAAATTTTTATTTATTTTTTTTTAATTATCAACTTCATTTTCATTGTTTTGATTTTCAGTTTCATTATTTTGGATTTCATTTTCTTGATTTTCATTTTCGTTGTTTTGATTTTCATTTTCATTATTTTGGATTTCATTTTCATTATTTTGGATTTCATTTTCTTGATTTTCATTTTCATTATTTTGATTTTCAGTTTCATTTTCAACATTATCATTATTATTATTTTGATTTTCAATTTCATTTTCATTATTTTGATTATCTTCATTTATATTATTATTATCATTCTCTTCGTTATTATTTTCATTCTCTTCGTTATTAATTTCATTCTCATCATTATTATTTTCATTTTCATCATTATTATTTTCATTTTCTTCTTTATTTTCATTATCATTATTTTCATTCTCTTCATTATTATTTTCTTTTTCTTCATTATTATTTTCTTCATCATTACTTTCATATTTCTTTTTAATTTTTTCTTTATATTCATTTGTTGGAATTGTATTATAAGTTTTTTTTTTATATTTTATTTTTTTCATTTGAATAAGATTTATCTTTCTATATTTATTTGGTTTAGGAGGATTATCAATTCTCAAAGTAGCTTTAATATTTTTATATTTAGAATTAATAATTTTTAAAATCAATAAATATCTATGAAAATCAAAAGCTAAATCAGGAGTTCTAAATCCAACAATAAATTTTCTATCTTCAATAGTTTCATATAAATAATCTTTTTTAGCCAAACAATTTTTAAAAAAAGTCTCAACATGTTCTACTAATTCTCTAATTTCATCAAATCCTTCAATTATTAATTTATTAACATAATTTTTTGAATAGAACTCATTAATTATTCTTAATTCCTTTGTTTTTTTTTTAATGATAAATAATGGAAATCTTATTTTTTTAATTAAATCTTTTACTTTTTCTCCATATTGAGAACTTTCAATTATATCTTGTTTTAAAAAAATTTCAAAATCTTCAACTGGTTTTTCAATAATTTCACTTATTTTTTCTTTTAAATCATTTATTGTTTCTTCTTTTTTAATTTGAGTATTATAATTTTTTCTATTATAAACAAAATCTATATTTAGTAATCCTCTAATTCTTTTTTTTGTTTTTGTTTTTTCATCATGTAAAGTATTTGTTAATGATGGTTCATATGTTTTCATATCTTCTTTATTTTCATTTATTGTTACTTTTTTAAGTATTCTTTCTGAATTTAAGCCAGATTCATTGTCTTGTTCAATTTCAGGTTGAGTTTTTATTTCTTCCATTTTCAAACTTTTTTTTGGTTTTGATTTTTTTCCTCCTTTTGAAAATAATTTTTGTCCATTATTTATATAATTTAAATCATCTTCATCATTCATTTTTACAAAAATTTTAATATTAATTAAATATATAACTTTAATTATGGAAAATAAAGAAAATGAATTAGATTGTGTAAATTATAATGTAAATACTGATAATGATAAATATTTACTTTCTTTTTTTTCTTCGAGATTTAAAAATAATAAATATAAGACTATAAATAAATTATCTTTGGATAATTTTGATAAGACATTAAAATATTACTTCCCAATAACAAATAAAACTGAAGATAATAATTATTATACGTTTCATGGAAAAACAATGAGTAAATTAAAAAAATTTGGAAAAGTTGATGGAAATAAAACTTTTTTAATAAATAAAATTACTTATAATAAAAATAGAAAAAATTATAATAATATAAATTTACCAAAAGTAAATTTATTACATGATTCAAAAAATTATAAAATAATTTCTTTAAATAAGAATTCAAAAAATAAATTTGAGAATAAAAGATATATGGGACCAAAAACAAAACCAAAAAGGGAGAAAAATTATTTTCCTTCATTTAATTATTTAAACCCAGAAATGAAAGAAGATTATTTTTCTTTAATTAAAAAATCAAATCAATCACTTTTATTTATAAAAGACAAAGAATTAGATATAGATAATGAAATTGAAAATTTAAATTGTTCAAACTATATTACTAATCATTCAATAAGAAGTAATAATGAAATTAATTCAAATAATAATTTAATATATTCAGATGATAAAAGGAATTTAGAAACACAATTTCTTGAAAAAAGAGTGACTTTTGGAAATTTTAAGAATGTTCATTTTTATTTTAAAAATCCAGTTCAAAAAGCAAAAGTGCATAATTTATTAGAAAATTTTAATAGAATGTCATCTATACATAGATTAAAATATTATCCTTGAAAATATTGTGTTTTTGATTTATTCTAAAATGTGAAATTTATTAATTTAAATTAATTATTTATTTTTAAGTATAATATATTCAGTTTTAAAAAGATTTGTTTTAGTTTTGTTTTTAAAATATATAATTTTTATTTTAAAAATTATAATTAATTAAGATTTAATTATGTCTGTGATGAAATTATCAAAACCAAAATCACATTTAAAAAATAAATGTACTATTATACAAATAAAAGATAATGGATATCCCAAAGAAACAAATTTTGAAACTTTTTTTTCAAAATCTTATTCAAATAAAAAAGAAAGAGGTATATTTATACATAATAGTTCAATTTACCCTACTTTCAAAATTTTAAATAAAAAACAATTTTTAGAAAATATTGAAAAAGGAAAATATCAAATTGAAAGTTTCGATGAACCTTTACAAGTTCAAAAATTTAGACAATCTGCAAGAATTGAATCATTTAAAAAAAGCTCATTTGATAATTATAATTTTGATTTTTTATTTCATACTAATAATTATAATTTAAATAAAATAACATTAATAGAAAATTTATCCAAAAAAAAATCAGATAATAGTAATAAATCAATAAAAGAAAATAAATTTATATCTGATAAAGAACTTCAAGAAATAAGTTCATCAAATATAAATTCTCAAATTATGCAAACATTATCTTCAGTAAATAATTCAATAAATATGGAAAATGTTGAAATTGAAATTGATAGACCATTAATTCAAAGAATGAAATATAGACATAATAAAAAACAATCACCACTTTCAAAATCACATATTCAAAAGAAAAATATTAATAAAATAAATAGATATAATAATTTTAATAATAATAGTATTAGTAATTCAATTCAAAGTAATAATAGTATGAATAAATTATTTAATAGTACTCTTTCAAATTCTTCAAACCAACAAAATAATAATTCAATTAATTTAAGTTTCTTATCTTCTATTTCCAATCCAAATAAAAAAATGGAAATTTTAACCAATCATTATTTCCTTGTTACAGAAGAAGAAATTGATGAAGGAAGAAAAGATTATTATTATAAACATAATAATAATTATCAATATTCAAATAAATATATTAAATCATTTAAAAATTGGAAAATATCAAATGAAAATAAATTACTTACAAATGAAGTTTTAAATCATTTGGATAAAATGAAAATATGTGAAAAAATGAGAAATCAGGAAGATTCTGAAATTAATATTTTAATAAATGAAGATAATAAAAATGAAAGCGATTATGAAAATGAAGATCAAGGGAAATTAACATTAGATGATTTAACAGACGAAACTAAAGAAAGAAATATAGATACATTAATAAATGATATTAATATATCAAAAAATGAAATTGAGGACAAAGTAAGAATTGATGAATATGATTTTTCTAATTCAAAATTTACTTTTGATAGTAATAATATGCTTAATACTCCCTTTAATAATAGTAATATTTCAAATATTGAAAGTAATAAATTAAAAAAACAAACTCCTTTATTAAGAACTTCAAAACCTTATTTTCCTTCATCAATAAAATTACAAAAAAAATTAAATCAAAATAATAATGATTCAAATAATAATTTAAAAAATGAAATAACAAATGAAAAAATAATAAATGATAAAGAAATAAATTATTATAGTTATAATAAAAATATGAAATTGAATAATTCTTCAAATTTCACATATTCAATTTCAGAAAGTTCAGAATTAGATAATAATAAATTATCAAATAACTCAAATTCAAATATCAATACAAATAATTCAAATGTAACAAATTCAAATCCTTTAATATTAATAGAAACAAATGAACAGAAACCAGGAAATTTATATAATCAAGTAATATCAGAAGAAAATGAAAATGAAGAAAATATTTCAATTAAAAAAATAAATTCAAGAAAAAATACAATTAATTCAAGATATTCAGAAGAATATAATGATTGGGCAGATGCTTCTTTAGATGATTATGATGAAGAAGAAAATGAAAAAGAAGAAGAAAAAGAAATTCCATTACCAAAATTTATAAATGAATTAAATAGAGATATTATAAAAGGAGATTTAAGAGAATTATTAAATATAATTTCAATAAATAATTATAATGATATCAAGAAAAAAATTAAAAATATTATTAAAGAAAACGCACAAAGTCAAGAAAAATTAATTGATATTTTATTTATTAAAGCTATTTATGAACCTTATTTTCAACCTTTATATGCAAATCTTTGTGTTCAATTAGATAAATTTTTAATGAATAAAAGAGATAAAATTAAATCTCCATTGAGATTAAAAATTATTGATAATTGTAAAAAAAATTTTGTTAGTATTAAAAAATCAACTAATAATAAAAATTATGTTTTGGGAAATGTTTCTTTTATTGCTGAATTAATTAATTCACAATTAATTTCTAAAAAAGCTGGTATACAATGTATTTCTAATTTAATTGAAAAATTTAAAAAGTATTCTATTGATGATAATTCTATTATTGATAGAATTCAAATTAAGTATCTTTATTTAGAAAGTGTTATTATATTTTTAGAAAAGTTTGCTACAGGTTTTATGAATAACTATAAGGAATTTGATCAAGATTATCAAAATGAAATTGTTAAAGATATGAATATTTTAAAATCAATATATAATGATGAAAACAATAATGATATGCCTTCGTATTTAAGGTATAAATTGATTAATTTAATTGAGAAAGAGAAAAATAATTGGACTCCATATTTTTACGAAACTTTAAACCAAATTAATGTGGAAAAAATTGAAAAAAAGAATAAAAATAATTATAATAATAAAAATAACTATAATAAAAATAATAATAATAATAATAAAAATAATAGATATAATAATTATAATAATAAATGGTAATTAGTTCTGCAAATCTAAATATATTTAATATTTTATTATTATTTACTTTTTATTTAATTAATTTTTTCAAAATTATTATTTTAAGTATTTATAATATTTACATAATAAGGGAATTAATATTATTATAATTAAAAAAAATTTTTAAATTTTATTAAATAAAAAATTCAATTAATGAAATAATAATAAAATGTATTTATTTCAAAAATTCAAATTATAATATTTTAAATAAAGAATAAATCATTTATAATAAAATATATGTCAAATAAAATATATATTAAAAGGAAAACAATATCAAAAAAATAAATTAAAATAACTTTGATATTTAAATATTTTAATTTTTTAATTTCAAAACTCAATATAAAAAATAAAATAAAATCAAAAAATAATTTTTATAAATAAAAAATTTAAAAAAAAATAAAAAAATTAAAAATCAATGTATCATAAAAAAAATATATATAAAAAAGAAAAGTAAAAAAAAAAAAAATGGATTCCACAGAAGGTTCAAACGAAATAGGGGGTTTTAAATATGAAATTCTTCCAGATGACTATACACAATATGACTTATCATTTAAAATAATCGTAATAGGTGATTCAGGTGTTGGAAAATCATGTTTAACAAACAAAGCAACAAAAAATATTTTTGAAGAATCATATAATGCAACAGTAGGATTTGAATTTTTCTCATTCAATATAAAAATGAATGAAAAAATTATAAAATTGCAAATTTGGGATACTTGTGGTCAAGAATTATATAGATCATTAATTACAAATTTTTATCGTAATTCATCACTTGCTATTATGGTTTATGCAATTAACAATAAAGACTCTTTTGATAACATTGATGTTTGGTTAAAAGAATTAAGAACTCATTCAAATCCAGATGCAAAAGTATTTTTAATTGGAAATAAAATTGATTTAGATACTGAAAGAAAAGTTCTAAAAGAAGAAGGTGAAAATTATTCTAATGAAAATAAATTAAATTTATTTATGGAATCTTCTGCTAAAACTGGATTTAATGCACAAAAAATATTTATTGAAGCTGCTAAGATTTTATATGAGGATTATTTGAAATATCAAGATAAAAATGATATTAGTAGAGCAAGTATTGGAAGTTTTAAACCTATGAATCAAAATAATGCTAATGATAAATTACATTCTTCCGGTAAACCTAATTCAGGAGGAGGATGTTGTTAAAAATATTTTATTTATTTTTTATATTAGTCAATATCATATTTAAATTAAAATTTTAATGAATAAATAGATACACAAAATAATTTTTTTTTTTTGTTTTTTTTGCAATTTTTTATAGGTATGTTGGTTAATAAAAAATTAAATTTTTATTTTTTATTTTTAATAATAATCTTATACTATAAATTAATAGAATTATTAATTTTTAAAAATTAAATTTTTTTGAATTTTTAAAAAATAAATTTTGTTTTTATAATAATATGAATATTTTAATTATATATTTTTTTCTAAAGTATCAAATAAATTACTGACTTTTTGCCTATCATTTTTATCCATTTTACTATTATATTTAATAAACATTCTTCTCAATTCCTTTAACATATATTTAGTTTGAATAGTTAATTCTTCAATTTTAACTCTAGGATTATTATTCGTAATATTTTCATTTTTATTTATATTATTTTCAAATTTAACTCCAGTATACATTGATTTTTTTTCTGCTAAATAATCAAGTGAATCAATAGGATTCATATTTTTCTTTTTCATTAAATCCTGATTTATTTTATCAATTTCCTGAATTTTTATTTTCATTTTTCCATTTTTTTTTTCTTGTTCTTTTTTCTTTTCTTCTTCTTCAAATTCTTTAATTTTAATTTCATTTCTTATATTAACAGCTAAACTTATTAAAGGAACAGGAGATTCAATAGGAGGATATTTAAATAATCTTTGAAAAGATTCATTTTGATCTTTAATAACTAATTCATCTCTTAAAAAAATAATCATTGCAACACAAATAAAATCAGCTAAATTAAAATCAAAACTTTTAACTTGATTTTCATCTGCTAATAATGCATCCCAAAATATTTCAACATGTTTTGGATGAAATTCTCTATCAAATAAACATTTTAACCATCTTTGAATCACAAATTCACAATCTAATTCAATATTTACAAAATGATTATATAATCTATTATCTTGTAATCTTAAATTTTTATGAACTATATTATTACATCTTTTATTTAAATATGTTATTTTTTCATTTGGATTATTTTTATCTATGTCTAAAAAAAAATTTTTGACTCCATAATTCATCATTTTTGCTAAAAGTGAAAATAAATCACTTTCTAAATAATTTTCATCATGGAAATAATAATATAATTCTTTATAATTTTTTTGAGGTTCTAAAATTAAATTATTTAAATAATCATCAGAATATTTTGTAACATTACTTTTAGTATAATAAGGATAAAGAGAATAAAGTAACATTGCTAATATTTCATTAATTCCTTGTTTATATCCTGGTATTTTATTTTCTCTTGCCCAAATTGTTAAAATATTACATTCAATTTCTTTTATTTTTTCATTACAAAATAAATCTTTATCTTGATATGTTCTATTAACATCTAATTTAATTATTCTTTTTGTTTCACTGTCTTCAAAAAATGAATTCCAACCTTCTTTTTGAGAACATCCTCCTAAAGGATCTCCTGAAAATTTATTTAATGATGTTAATTCTTTTAATTTCTTTTTGTAAGTTTTTCTATTTTCTTTTGTTTGATTTAACCAATCTTTTATAGTGGAATTTTTTTCTTTTGGAAAAATATCTAATAATATTTTCCAAGATGTTGGTCTTATATATTTTAATCCTATTTCTCCATTATATGATAAATCAATTATTTCATTTGTTAATTTTGGAATATCGTTAATATTTTCCATTATGAATTTAAATCCATTTATGCATTTTTCTATATCATTTTTATCATATTGTGGAAGAGAATTTTTATTCTCATTGTTATTAGGATTATTACTCATAAATAAAAATAATAATTAATATTTAAATAATTAGATAAAAATTATATGAAAATATTTTAAAAATTATATTTTAATTCAAATATATAAAATGTCGTCTTTACAAAATTTATTAAATTTTGTTAATGATAATACAAATCTTAGTAAAGACAATTCATTTTTCTCAAATACAATTGAACAATTATTAGATTCAGATGATATATTAAATACTTTATCAAATTTTTCAATGTTTCTAAAATATGGACAATAGTAAATAGTAAATTTATAATCTTTTAATTTTACTAGCTTTGATAATAATAAAATAAAATCTTTGATTGATTATGCATTAAAACCACCAAATTTAAACTATGAATTAAATATAGAAAAAATAAATATATCAAATGAGAAAAAAGAATTATCAAATAAAGAACAAAATATTTTCAACAAATCATATAAATATCCTTATATGGCATCAGAAATTTTATCAAGAGATTATCCATTTATTTTAGATAAGATAATAAATACAAATAATTATTTATCAATTAATAATAATATAAATAATAGTGGAATAATTGGAGGAGAATGTAGTATAATAAATAATAGTAATAATGATGATAATTTAGATGATATTTTAGAAGGAAATGATATTAGTACTATTATAAAAAGAGAAAGTACTTTAAATAACTTTTTTATTCCTGATTCAACTGTTGAAGAAAATAATTCTTTTAATAATAGTTTAGAAATAAATAATAATGAACCTAGTTTAGAATTGGTTGATTATATGTTTAATATTTCTTTTAATAATGAATTAAATAATGTTCAAGGTGGATATTTAGTTAAAATAGTTACTTCATTAATTCATAGTTTATATAGTCCTAATAAAGCACTTAGTTTTATTAAATATATTTGTTTTAAAAAATCAAATGAAATATTATTAAAAATGTTAAATTTAATTCAATATAATTATTTTAGAGAAATAATTTTAGAAATATTATTATTTCAAGAAGAAGAAAATAGAGATGGTATATTAGAAATTATTAAAGGAAATATATTAAATTATTTAATAAATTATTTAAAATTTAATGGTGCAGAAATAAAAGATTTATTTTGTCAATTTATTGAATGTAATAAAAATGAAGATATAATTTTATCTGAAACTTTTCTTTCAAAAATGATAAATGCTTTTAATAATATAAATAATGAAAAAACAATTGAAAATTTTTGTATAGTTAATAGTTATATAATAAAATCATATAAAACTGAGTTTAATATGAATAATAATATATCAACTTCAAAAATTAATATGTCATTTAAATCACCTATGAAATTAAATAATGAAAGAAATAATTTTTATTTTAATTCAAGTGTAAATTTAAATTTTGATGAAGGTAATACTTTAATTAATAAAATGACACAATTTACAAAAGAAATTAATTTAAATTTAGTAAAATCATTTTCTTGTATTCAATCAGTTTTAACTTTTATTTCAGATATAATTTCAATATCAAGAAACAATGAATTACTTGATAATTTAAAAAAAATTAATTTTTTTAATTTTTTTTCTCAAAAATTTTTCAATACTAAAAATGATATAATACAAAATATTTTAGTTGGAATAATAAATTTATTAACAGAAGAAAATAATGAAAGTTGGATTATAAATATTTTAATTCAAAATAATTTTTTAAAAGAATGTTTTATTATATCAAATAATATAAATATACCTTCAAATATTTTTGTTCATTTAGCAAATTTATTTGAATTATTAGTGAATAATAATTATATAAAAGAAGTTCTTTCAAAAAATAATAAAAATCAAGAAGTAAATAAAATATATCAAAAAGTATATAAAGATTATTGTGATAAAATGAAAAAACCTTTAGGTGATTTTAAAAATAATTCATTTTGTTTAGGAAGTCTTTTAAGTAAAACTATTGAAGGTGATAATGAATTTAAAAAAGTTGATGAGTTAGACCAAGGTGAACATATTTTTGATAATAAAACTATTAAAACTATGATTGATAATACAAGAAATAATAGTATATTAAAAAAGAATTCTACTGATTTAGGTAATATTGCTAATTATGAAAATGATAGAATAGAAAATAGAGAAGATATTGATGATGATAATACAGAAAATAAAATAATACAAATTATTCCTATTATGGATGATAATAATGATGAATAAATAAAAATTAAATAATTATTTTTTAATGAAAAAAATTTTAAAGATTATAAATTTTTTATATTTATAAATAATATATCTTTTATATTAAAAATTATCTATTAAAAATGAAAAATAATGAAGAAAAAAGAGAATTTGATAAATTAAAAGACCTCCAAAAAAAACTGAAAGATCAATCAGTAAAAAAAAAATTATGTAACATTAAATTTTAATCTCTACATTTTAGATTTCGAAGAACAATTAAAATTTAACAAGGATTTTGAGAAGCATTTAACAGTATTATATAGTAAAAAAATTCAAAGATTTGAATTTTTTGAAAATCAGTTTAACTTACAAATAAAAAAAAAATATGATGAAAAACCAATAGTATATAGAGTTGAAAAAATTTCAGAAAAAGATGCTGATTTTGTTAAAATTACAAAATTAGTATATGGATTTCGAGAAAATCCTGAATTTATATTTAGAATATTAAGATTTTTAGATGATTTAAGAACAAGTAATTTAAGTTTTGCAGTTAAAGAAAGAAAGGATGTATTTGATAGAATTGATAATTCATTTTATTATTTTATAGCAAATAATCTTTATAATAATTTATCATTCACTAATTCAAAAGATGATGAATTTTTATCTTTAATATTTAGATTATTAAAAGAACAAATTAATGATAAATATGAACATTTTTTAGATGATGGTTCAGTATTATCAAATATTTTTAAAGCAATGTTAATTCAAGTAGATATGAAAGAAAAATTTAAAGAAATATTACAAGAAATATTATTTAAAATGGAAGAATTAAGTGATGAAGAATGGTTATTAGATATAGATAATATTAATATTTTTATATATAATTTAAAAGAAAATAAAGGTCCAATTACTCAAAAAGTTAAAAATTTATTTTTAAAACCAAGAAAAGATATATTAAAAAAAGATGAAAGATTATTTAGAAAATATGAAAATTTTAAAATGTCAAAAGAATTTATTGAAAATTTTGATGAAGAAAAATATGGTAATATGAGAGGATATGTTGCAAAAATAGTATCATTATTAGAACATAAAATTGAAGGAGGAGCAATACAAAATGATGAAGAAAAATATCAAATTAAACATTTTTATAATGAATTAAAAAATATTAATAATCAAGATTTAGTATTATATATTTATAAACATTATTTTTTAATAATAAGAAAAATATTACATTTAATAATAGATACTTTAATATCTAAAATTGAATTTATTCCTTATATTATTAAATGTATATGTAATATGATTGAAATATTAGGAAAAAATTCATATAATAATAAATTAACAAATTTTGATATTTTATCTTTAATAGGTAAATATTTCTTAAATAATGTAATTAATTTATATTTATTTGATGAAAGATATATTGCAA